>JAODAL010011161.1:0-101304 GCA_025379985.1 Phyllomedusa bahiana | reverse complement strand
GCAAGCCCCGCCGTGGTGTGACTGGTGGACCCCCGCCGCAAGCAAGTCCATCCGCTTTTGCGGGGGGCTCGGGTGAATAGGGGGACCCATTAGATTCCACCCCCTGGTGTGGGCTTACGCCATCACCTGCGTGGTCCAGAGGAATCCACCTCCAGACCTTTAAACAGTCATTACTGAGGAATGAAATAGCCAGGGAGGTCATAATTACTGTATCTCCTTAGGGAAAACAGAGGAACAAAGCAATATATTTGGAAAATGTCTTTATGTTGTGTTCCCTACAATTGGAAAGCTATTCTTTGTAGCGAGACAACCCCTTTAAGCTTCTCTATTTCTAGTTCATTTCTTTTTCTGAAGAAAATTCATTTCAGTAAAAACACTCACTTATCATCTTGCATTTTACATTAAACACAGTTTTAAAGAGAATCTGTCACATAGGTTATGCCTCCCTTGCTGAGGACAGAACAAGGTAGTGTCAGACATGCTGTTTCCAGCACTGTGCCCCTTATTCTGTAAGATGCTGTAGTTTTGTGTATTTAATGCTCAAATCTGCAGTTTTCAGATAGAAGAGTCATTCGAAGAGTCCTTCAGAGTGTCAGTTTTTCAAACCCCGCCCACCTGAGGCTAGCCCTGCCCACCTCAACTGATAAACCTATTACTTTGAATAGGTAGAAACATAACTGTCAGTGGGCGGAGCTAGCCTTTGGCGGGCGGAGCTAACACCTGCTCATGAATAAGATTTAAGGGGTAAATGTACTAAAACTGCTGCATCTTACAGAATAAGGGGCACAGTGCTGGAAACAGCAGGTCTGACACTAGCATGTGCTGTCCTCAACAAGGGGGACACAACCTATGTGACAGGTTCCCTTTAACTCCTAGCCCTGATGCATAAAAACGTAATTATTATTCAACCTCCCTAACCATATAAAATACCCACGTTATGACCCTTTTAACGTGCCTAGAATGAAAACACTCTAGAAGGGAAGAAAGGATTTGGTTGTCATTGGCTTTCTATACCCAGTGGTTACTAAACATACATTATTTATAGGCATCCAAAATGTAGGACTAACTCTTCCAAGTTTAGAAGTAAAGGCCTAGTGTATATTGTTAAGATGAATCAAATACAATAAAAACCATTTAAGTGTCTGATCACATGATAAAGATATCATTCACATAGCGCAAGAATAACCCCAATACACCTGAGATATGGTTAACCTGTAAAGTGCTAGAGGCACCATGGATGCGGTGTGTGGTGTTTATAGCTTGGGGGCCCCAACCGGGGGGTTTTGGGGGTTTTCAGTAGTGCAGGGGGGGGAGAAGACCCACAGAGACACAGCAGCCTTTAGGTTTTGGGCAGGTGATGATGCCCCAGTCCCCCAGGACATCATTACATACACTTTATTGTACTAAGACGGTTCTTCTCTTTGGGGGGGTTTGCCTTCAGTGCACTCTCTGTATGCACCTCAGTTCTCCTCTGCAGCACTTGTCTTACAGTACCTAGTGATCACCCAGTCATTTAAAGGATGGGGCTATATAAAATTAAAATACTGACTGGGAAATTTTTTTAGGCTACAGCCTCAGTTTTTTCCCTGTCACTTTTCCCTTTTTCTTCCTCCGTTTTTGAAATTGGGTAGCATTTTCTTCGGCCCAATGTCACTCCCCTTGTGCTGCTTTTGCTCATTTGCCGGCTAGTGTGCAGAGGAGCTCTTATGCTGGAAATATAAAAAAAAAAATAACTCTTGGTTTTACCTTCTCATCACAATGATTGGCTTTTAACATGTAGGGAAAAGTAAATGAAGACTATGACCAAATACTTGCTTTTTTTAATTTTGCTTTGGTCGGAAAAAAAAGGGTTTTGGGGTGACTTTAAAAAGGGTTCGCTCTATTTTTAAACAGACGTCTCCAAAATCAGGGCGCATTACAAAAACTGAGATGGGGGCCCTGCTGGAGGGTGTGCACTACAACCGTATGAAGTACCCCATTTTTAGGTGCATTTCTCTGGAACAGGTAGAACACTTTAAACCCCTTTTAAAGGAACAGTGTTTTTTTTTTTTTTGACACGTTTCAGTTTTTCCCCTCGCCTTCCGAGCCAAAAACTTTTTTTTTTTCCCCCTTTTATAGACTATGAGAGTTTAAATTTTTCGGACAAGATGATTTTGCAATGGTGTTATTCCCGTACTATAGAATATAAAGGGAACCGCAAAAAAAAACCCCGTGGCACAAATTGTGAAAAAAAAATATTTTGCCATATTTGCGGGTGTTTTGCTTTTAGGGCGTTCCAAATTTTGGTAAATATAATGTGCTATCTGTATTCTAAGGTTGTTATGATCCGGAAAAACCAAACATGTAGGGTTTCGTTATGTTTTGGTACCGTAAAAAATTCCAAATTTTTTTCTTTTTTTAAAAATTTGCACCAGGCCCCATTTTTGTGCGCCCAATAAACTTTTTTTTTTTTCACCACGGATGTCAGAGGGGCAGTTTTTGCGGGCTGGTGTAATTTTTTTTCGCTAGCAGTTTGGAAGCATCGATTCTTTGTACTTTTATTCCATTTTTAAGTACTAAATAAAAAAAAAAAAAACCAAAAAAAATTTTTTTGGGTTTGGAATTTTTTTTTTTTTTACGGTGATCACGGATCCCAAATATGTGTCCTTTTTTCTTTTTATTGTTTTTTATTTGAAAAAGGGGGAAAGGGGGGGTGATTTGAATTTTTAAATACTTTTTTTTTTGTACTTTAAAATTTCTTTTTTTTTTACTGAAACATTGAGTCCCCCTATGATCCTTGACCTAGGGGGCCCTTTTGTCGTTAATACAGTCTAATGCTTTGCAAGGCAACATTAACTGTACCAAATGGGGTTTCCCCATTCCTGTCTGCGGCCGGGGGAATTTGGGGCAAACCAGGACTGGCGTGAGGGGGGCTTTTCCGGGCTCCCCGCTGCCATGTCAGGGCATGGACGCTGCAAGTATGCTGGGGGATGCCGATCCCCCTGAAGATCGGGCGGGCACCGATTTTCATTCATTCAGATGCCGCGGCCATTTTTTGCCGCAGCATCTGAAGGGTTAAACAGGGGGGGGCGGGCGACACTCCCCCATTCCTCGCTGTAAGGGCCCGGGGTGTTAGCAGCCTTAGCCGCAACCCCCACCGGTGTGGGGGGGGGGGTCGCAGATTGATCCCCCTGCAAAGCCCCTTAGGGACCCTGGGACGTACTCATACGTCCAGGGTCCTTAAGGGATTAAAAGTGGTTTTACCTGAGCCAGAAATGTTACTTAGATAGAAAGCGCTAAATCTCTGACCCGCAATAGAAGAGGTTCATAGATTCAGGCACATTCTACGCTACTAATGGCTCCCAAAAATCATACATGTTGCCCTTTATCTTCTCTTAAAGTACACACATTTCTCTGGTTACCGCCCACTTCCCCCCCTTTTTTCTCCTCTGCCCTTTATTGATTTTTCCCAACGAGCTGCCATTCAACCATGGTGAGTCACTCCCTGCAAAGTCTTTTCTCTAGCAATGAAGTTTGTTTATCTAAGTAAATGACAAACTTTCACCCTTTAGAGCTCTGTATCTTTGTGTTCTACATTTTATAAATCTTCTGCAGTCATATCACTATAAAAAAAATAGTAGGAACGCAAACTGATATGACAATCATTGTAGAAAAAACCCACGGCCCCACCAGGAGGGGGTTTGGGGGTTTAAAAAGACTGTGGCTTTGTGAAACTGCATGGTGAGAAAACCCCTTTTTTAAATTTCAAAATCATATAACTTCTGTAAAGCCTTAAACTTCAAAACCCCCCCTTTTGGTCATCTATTCTGGTAATCTTCCTGATTGGCTGCATTTTTTTTTAAAAGATATGGGCTCAAAGCACCAGTATCCCAATTTAAGGTGCGCGGTTATAACCATTTCACATAAGAGGTGTCAAACTCATTTTCATCAAGGCCACCTCAGTATTATAGCTGCCCTGTAAGGGCAGTGGAGTTTGACACTAATAATAACAGTATTAAAATATAAAATATGCATATATTTACAGGACCACTAAAATGATGGTTGTACACCCCACATCCTCACTGTATAGATATACAAATCTTCAAAAAAAGCCAAATACAAATTTTGTATATAAGTAACAGTCTTCAGTATACCCATGGTTGTGTTCGTTATATGCATGTAACATGTATCTCCAAATTTTAAAACATGAAACAGAATAAAATAAAATGCTTCACAAATGAACTGAACATACCTGCTGTGTTTTTCAGTTTTAACCCCTTACTGGCAATGAACATACATCCTCTTGTCGGTACGGTCCTATGTAGCGGCTTACTGAGGAGTCATGTGTACTATTCCTCTTCTGAATGGTGCCGCAAAATCGCAGGGTGCCGATCAGTTACCACGGGAGCTGGAAGCCTAATGAAGACCTCCAAAGCTTCACCAGGCAAGAAGTAATAGAACCACCATCTTGGCACAACCTTCTGTATTATTCATTTACAGGCAGTCCCCGGGTTACGAATGAGATAGGAACTGCAGGTTTGTTCTTAAGTTGAATTTGTATGTAAGTCAGAACAGGTATGTTTATTATGTAACTCCAGCACAAAAGGTTTTTTAGTTGCGGAAGGTGCTGGGAAGGGTTTTTACATCTGTTTTGCTTTCTGTGCCCCTGTTAAGAAAATTCACCTCATTTTCACCACATGTGCTGCTGTGGCATGCTGGAGCTTGTCGTTCCATAGCTGCATCTGCTGGGAACAGGAATACAAGTGCCAGCATGCCCCCCTAAGTCTCTGTTTGTAACTAGGGGACAGATGTAAGTCGGAACAGTATAAGTCAAGGACTGCCTGTACAAGTGAAAGAGTCCCCTAGTGGTGGAGTATCCTAGAGGGACTACATGTACAAGTAAACAAAATCAAAATTTTTAACGTATAAAAAAAATAAAAAAAATAATAACATTTCAACTCACCCCCTTTTGCCATTTTACAAATAAAAAGATAAAAAGTCACACATAATTGGTATTGCCATGGCCGTAATAGTCCAAGCTATTAAAATATCACATCATTTATTCCCTATGCTGAACACCATAGAAGAAAATAAATTACAAACGCCAATATTTTCTGTTCTTGGAATAAAAATTGATCAAAAAGTTGTGTGTATCACAAAATGGTACCAATAAAAAGTACACTTCAGCTCCCTCACTCAGACCTACAAGTAGAAGTACAAAAAAAGATTATTGATCGCAGAAAATAACGCTGCAGCACAAATTGAAAAATGATAAATTAGTTATTAAATTTTTTTTTTACGTGCTCAAACATAATGAAACCTACAATTGGTATTGCCAGATCGTACCCTGCCAGAATACAGAAAAACACCAATCATTCAGGGGCGTTGGATAGGTTCCAAAAACATCCAGGTGGCCCGGGTCCTGTGTTACAGTTTTGCTCAGTAGGGAGGGGTTCAACAGCGTTTTTTTACGCCCCATGAACCGCGGCATGTGTTTTTACCGAGAATAAACTGTGGCCAGCGCGTCCCTCTGAGCGCCACTTATCATTTATTCTCCCAAGAACAGGTAATCGTTGCTTCGAGTGAAGCTATGAGTTACCATAATGTTGGCCTTACTTCGGGTGTATTGAAGTGCAATTACCGCCAAAGTACGGGTACACCAACAATTATTGTTATGTGACATAACAGCGTATTGTGGAGGCATTAACTGTGCTGTAAATTCGCCCAAAGTACACCCCGCAAATATGGTATTAGCGGGTGAGGGCTAGATTAGCTGGTGTTTTCCCTGCACATCTGAACCCAGCCCGTAAAAATTAGTGACATTTGCCGCTTCATTCAGAAGGGAAAGTGAAAATGGATGGGAGTTGGCCGGAGCGCTGCTGAAGTTACACGATGGAAGAGCTACGTACTTTCAACAGCAGGCGTATAGCGGTGCGCACAGGTCAGTGCCTACTACTATGCTGTGTGAAACATACCTTAGGGCAGTTCGCTGTGTGTTTTTGAAGTACATGCTGTTCAGCGCGTACTTTCCAAGCACAGGGGGGGCCCGGTCATTCACCTACCAATATCAGGCCGTATGAAGAAGTGACATGTCACTTCTATCCCAGGTGTGCAATATATGTGTTATTGTACGTACGGGAGAGATGAGATGTAATTCATAGCTCTCTGTGAGAACTTTGAATTAAAGTAATTATGGCGCGCATGTCGGGCGTATGAAGGCAAATACACCACGAATGCGCCCCGTGGTTTACGCAGTGCGAACCATACCCTTAGGTTGGCTGCAGCAGCTAAAATCATACGCAACTCTGACATCTGGACAAGTATAAAAAAAATTGAATATATTAAATATGATTTGTCATCAGGTTTGTTGTTTATTGTCCTAAGGGTATGTTTCACATGGCGTAATTGCGGTAATCTTAGCTCTCACAGTGAACTATGGATTAAACGTCCTCCCCCCATGCGTACAAATACGATCGTTTGTATACATAGGGAGATAAGTGATCATGTCAATGCATGTCTATGGGGCCGGAGGGGCGTTGCCCCCCCATACCCTTCCCTCCTTGCTTCAAGAAGGACGTGTGATCAGCGCGCGCCTCTGAAAGCACCACAGTGTATTTGCGGTTAGCGTTACAGTACATGTCACAATACACCGTGTGAACCATAGCCTAAGGGGACACACAGGCAGGATGTGTTTTACTTGAAGTGAATGAGGTGATATTGTGGATATGTGTGTGTATACACCAATATTAATACAATATACACAGTACATACACAGAGAATACTACACAGAGAAATTGCATACATACAAACACACACACACACGTATACACATATAAACATACACACAGACATTATACAAAAAACTTACACACATGTACTACAATAAAATACTATACATAACATTTACACATACACATGTTACAAATTGATTTAAGTTCATTCAGGAACATTATTTTGTCTTCAAACTTATTACATACTTCAGAATTATTGTTCAGACAATGAGGCTCACTCACTCACTTGTGTCCTTCTTGCTGGTTCTGGTCCTCTGGGCGAGATAAGGGACAGCAGGGGGCGGAGCCTCTCACGGAAGGATTGCCGGCTGCTTCAGATCCCTTCCAGTACTCCGTGAGCAGGACAGCGCCCCCTCATCCACTCCTGGAGCTCCTGTTTCATAGAGGCAGTCGCTCCCTCCCCCTCCCTGCTGCACATAGTGCTGCTGACTCTGAACTGTTGGTGTGTCAGGGGAGCACACCACAGTGGAACAGCTTGTCGGCTCTACAGGTCACAGTAATGACCTGGAACCGGACGTTCTGAGACTCGGGGCACAGGGAGCCTGGTCCGGGGCTTGTGCCCCGAACAAACCTACCTAGCGACGCCCCTGACATCATTTATACCAGAGAGTAAACAACAGAAAACAAAACTTCTGCAACATGGTGAAAGTAGGTTGTTTTCACCTTTCACTCCATTTAGGATTTTTTTTCAGTTTCCCAGTCTATTCTATTGCCCAGTCAGTGGTAACATTGACCCGCAAAAAAACAAGCTCTCATATGTCTATGTAGATGGAAAAATAAAAAAGTCATGGCTATAGGAAGGCCATGAGGAAAAAAAAGAACATAAAAATTATGACTGGCTATCAGGAAGGGGTTAAACAGTATATTTTGTATGGCCTGTATTCCCTAACTGTTTCTACATTTTCCAAACTACTCTTCCAACCATTCAAAGTCTCATAATTTCCATAAAAAGGGGTCTTTCAAGTATGAGGGGTCTTCCCTAAGTGATAAACAAATGTTCAGTAGCTAAGCCAATACCAGTCAGGAAATTGATCTGCAGACTTATGATATTAGGTCAAAATACTATTTTGACTTAAAGGGGTTTTGCCACGATCTTATTTCATACCTCCTGCATCCAGTTCTTCAGCTCTGTATGCTCAGAAGGGGGTGTATGTGGTTTGTTTGAATTGCATATCATGTGACTCAGCACAATGACTTCCCCATGCCTTTTCTCTCTCTAGTCAAAGAAAAGTGTGTTTATGTATAAAGCTATGAGTAGCTACATTGTAGCTCAAAGCTAAAGTTTTTGCCTCACAACACAGGGTCCTAGGTTAAAATCCCTGCGTTAACCAAACCTGTTGATTATTTTTTTCTCTTTATCAATGCACAAACCTCATTGAGGTTTATTTTTTTTTATTTATTTGCACTGTTTGACTAATTACTAAGGAGTACAGAGGAAAGGAGTAGAATGACAGCATCTGGGGTTGAACACTCAGTAGATTCCTGAGAGGAGAGGTCATTTCTGAGCATTTTTTGCCAGGACTGAAGAGTAGAGATGAGCGAGCAGTAAAAAGTTCTAGTTCGATTAGAACCTCGAACTTTAGTGTGTTCGGTTTAAGGTTCTGTTCGAACTAGAACTCGAACCCCATTAAAGTCAATGGAAGAAGATGTTCTGGTTAATTTTTATTAACATATAAAAGTGATGAGAAGCTGTAATTACCATCTGTAACAGTAAACTGGATACGCTAACAAAAACTTAGTGAAGAAAATTTGCTATAAGCGTGACAGAAATAACATGTAGAGGCTAAATACCTTCATTCCTTTCAATGGCTAAACTGAAAAGATAAGGACAACTTGCAAGCAAGGGCGTAACTATAGGAGGTGCAGCGGTAGCAGCTGCTACAGTGCCCTGCATCCTGAGGGGGCCCAAAAGCCCCTTTGATACATAGGAGATTTGGAGACGGTGTGTTATACAATTACTGAACCCCTAAAACGGCAAAAACTGAACTTTTGGGCACAGAGTATAATTTAGCAATCCAGCACTCTTGTGATAATATATATCCATGTATATGAGAGTTAGGCTGTTATGTGAGCTGCAAAGTTCGCCAAGTAACAGCTTCTGGGTGTGGGAAAGATGCAGCCGAGCAACCACAAAAAATCCCAAATTATTGTGTCTATGGAGAGAAAAAATGCTATTAACTAATAGTTGTACAGTACAGAGTGAGCTGAAAATGGTGTTCACAAGACAATACAGTGAAATATATATAATGGTCATGAGATTTTACCAGCCAATGAGAGCCATACACCTCAGCGATGACGTTTTTGACAGTTCTCTGTGCTCTACACTGATCGGGTGGCTGCCAAAAGTGCAGAAAGGTGCTGAAAACGAAACTGAACATGGCGTGTCAAACTAGAACTAGAACTTTACTCAAATGAACAGTAAAATGTTCGGTTCGAGTTCTAAAAATTCAAGAAGTTCTACTAGAACTTAACTTTTCGAGAGCAGTTCAATCAACACTACTGAAGAGCTCTCAGCCCTGGTCGTATCCCCTGGAGACGCGCTGTAAACAATGGATCACTAAAGGGAGCTAGCTATAAACAATAAACGCGTCCAGAATTTATAATACATGATGAAATAGTGAAAAGTTTATTATTTAATTTTCAAGCTTCCCACAGCAACTTTACTTTGTGGCAACACCCCTTTAACTGGGAAAATAGGAACTAACTTTTCAGCCACACGACTGGATTGCAGGTCAAATTTAACACCTTCACGTAATGTAGTTCATAGCTGTGATTGAAATTTTAGAGTGGGTTTGCTCGAGAGTATGAGTTGGTTGATGATTTTTTTTCCTTTAATGGTTTCCACTGTCCGCCTCTGTCTCCTAACGTCTGGGCTGCCATTAGTGTATTATATAGATGGCTGGTTATTAGCAGACAATGTTAATCTTGATATTATGTCATTATAATGAGACTGGTGACTCACTCATGTAAGAACATTGCAGTTTCAATGATTTGGCCTTGTTCTGCAAGAGTTATGGTCCAGTATTGTGTAAGTCATTTTAAAGATCTGCTCCTTTGAAGCAAGCAGATTAATGGCCAGACAGAGGAGTAACTTAAAGCTCCTGAGCACCAATGCAAAATTTATTAAACCTACCATGTTCCATTTATAATACCGGTATAATGCTGGTGCTGCAACATTTCTGTCTATCACTTAGTAATTGGCAAGAGCTTCCTGCCCCACAGGGGCATAGCTATAGGAGGTCCAGAGATCCTGGGCCCTGAGCTTGGGAGGCCAAATGCCTATCTTTCAGATAAAAAAAAAACACACCAGTATTAAAAATGACAGATGATAGGTGGGGGCCCTTTAATACATTTTGCATCAGGGCCAAGAAGATTCAAGTTACTCCTCTGCCTGACCATTGATCTGCTCAGAAAATGTATAAGGTATGAAAAAACTGCTGCAATTAGAAATTCAGTCGGATAATCCTATAGAACAGGGAAATGAGCTGCCTGCTGTTTTTACCATTAAAACCCTCACCTCTGATTTGGATTCATGGAGCATAGTATAACTGTAGATGGAAATCCATAATCTTGCCTATCCTTATCTCTGATGATTATGAAAGGCTTAGAATGTTCCTTCATAGACCTTTCACATTTGGGATACGGAAAAGAATTCGTAATTTTACTAACGACTTGGGTCCAGGGTTCAAACATGAACAAGGTCGAAATCTTCATGGAACTCCTCTGTTTTTCCTGTTGTATTCCAAAAACATACTGATAGGTTAACCCTTAACCAACATTTGATATACGTTATCATCATAATGTCGGTAACGGAGTATAGAGCAGGCTCACTCTCTAAGCCCACTCCATACCTGGCAAGTGTCAGCTGTTAAGTAGAAGCCATCATCAGAGATAGCTCAGATTCTAGTAAATTTACCTGCAGCATATGATGGGTTAAAAAGAAAGAAAAGAAACCGCTAAAATTTGATATTATCAGGATTGAACCAACCTGCAGAATAAACATAAAGGGCGACATGTATGAACGCAGGCACGCGAAGTGAATAGTCGAGTCTTATTTTCAGTGTATAATGCGCCTGATGTATGAAAGTGGTTTTGTCGCGTTTCTTAAATGTTGTAGTACAGTTCTCGCCTGTTTTGTTAGGCATTACAGAACTTAGGCGCATATATGTAATGCAAGTGTTTGGACTCGGGTTGCCTAGGACCCACAGGTGGAGTTGACTTAGGGGCACATGAGTTGAGTTTTCTTGGGCCTCCAACGGTGGAGCTTATTTTAGGGGCCCACACATACAGCTAATGTTAAAATGACTGCACATGGCCTCCTATGCTCTAACCTCTGCTTTTTGCCTCTCTTATCTGCTTTTTTTTGCCTCTTCTGGGTATGTATATGCAGTTAAAAAAACAACTTTAGGTCTACAATTCTCAGGGGCCTTCCGGGGGAATTTCCCTAATCTTCTGTGGGCCAGGTCCTGTGAGCCTGAAGTAATGCACTAAATGTATTAAGGTATTATAGATGGCTGAAATAAGAGAAAAGTCATTAGGAATAGCATGTCAGTGAATACGAAGAACACTATGGTACTGTCTGCTTGGAGGTCCACAGGTCCCAGAAATATCTGTGCTGGCTCTTGCTGTATGTAGGAATAAAAGGGCAGAGTAGCAGCAAAAATAAATTTAAAAATGTAATGTAGCAAAAATTTATACACATACAAATCTGAACAACATAATCAATGGATTTTTTTTTTATGTAAAATTTGTTTTAGATTCTATTAATATTAAATACATTTTATAGGAGATATTTTTATGTTTGGGATATTATATATTTTATATTAATTTATATGATCATATCTTTCATTAAATTTAAATAATTACATTTTATACAGTTTGATAATTATAATAAATTACTTTTTATTATTGTACTGGTGTAAGTTGAGAAATATTGGACATTTTTGCCCCTTACAGCAGATCTAGCTCCACGTCGACTTCTCAGGATCAGGCAGATTACATTGAGATAGGTCCATCTGTTCGAGCAGTAATGCGCCTAGTTTTGCCGAACCACATTCATATATGTGTCTAATATTACGAGTGTGGTGCGACATGCCCCAGAACACCCCTTTATATTAGACGCATTAGAAAGTGTTGAGTCTTACGAACAATGCGCCTAACACATTCATTAGGTGCATTAGACATCGTAGCTGGCTCAGTTAGGTGCATTTTATACCAGAAAAAGGGTTAAAATCCCTTTCATACATGTTGCCCAAAATGTCAGGTATAGCGCATAATGAATTCCAATAAAATTACCTTCCTACACTAAATAAATGGCATAATTGCATTTTCTTCACGTTCCACCCTACAAAGTTTTTTTTATGGTACCCAGCACATTAAATGGTATGCTAAATTGTACCATTGAAAACACACATTGTCTTGCAAAAAAACAAACCCTCATTTGACTAAATAGACAGAAAAATAATAAAGATTATAGGTCTTAGAAGGCAAGGAGGAAACGCAAGTGCAACATCAACAAAAAACCCTGTGACGAGAAAGAGTTAATGTGGAATATATTGGGAGCCCCAGAGACCGATGTGAGTGCTGACAGCCTATATGGCACTCTGGAAAATGTGCTATAAAGAAAGAGTGAGATGAATAAAATATGATTCCTGATACCATTGTTTTCCAACTATAAATATAACTTCTTTTCACACAGAGATTGGGATCATGGATTCAATAATACAAAAAGGAATGTCACCAACCATGACCCCATTTCCAGTTGGAGCTTTTATGATGATCACCTGATTGCTGTTTGACTATCCACTGATACCATCAGAAAAGAGCGGATTCTGCTAAAGCGGTGTTCCCATCATGCACATTCATGACGTATTTATAGAATACTCCCTCAAAGTGTGATAGGTAATATAGTTACATATCAGGAACAGGCCCATGAAAGTCTTAGCTCAGAATGGTCACAGTTGCGCACGACTCACCATTCTGTTCAATAGGCGTTCTGAGTACAGCCAAAGACCCCGCTCAGTTCCACCCAGAACTCCCATAGAGTCGTGCGCAACTGGCTCTCCATCCCGAGATGAGACTTTGGGGGTTTATTTCCAAATTGGTGTGAGTCCAAGAGGTGGGATCCGCACCCATCTCAATTTGATGGCATATCCTATCAATATACCATCAAAGTGCATTGTGAGGACATTGCTTTAAGGAAATCCATGGCTAGCTGTACATTTCCAGTGCAAAATATATGGCAGCTATTGAGATGAATGGCCGTCCATGTAATACATGAAAGCTGCAGTGTACCGGTACTGCTCTTCTGATGTGCATTTGTGCACCCGGCTCATAAAGTGGGGGTGCTTCTCCCTACAACAGAAATACGTACGGATGTAGCAGAGTTTAGCTTAGCGGAATATCACAACTTTTCATGTTATCTGCTCTATTCAGTAAACAAAACTATTGAAAAGCAAAATCTGAGATAACATTCTGTGCTGTGACATCATGAAGTGCTATCTGTCATGTTTAGTTTTGCTACATCTGTATATCCTAATACGACATATAGACAATATAGACATCTGTATCTGTAATCCAAAACATGGTTTTCATGTGTTTTTTCTCATTTCTAGAACTTACTGTTAACAGATATTTGTAATGTGTAATGTGTGAGTCTGTGTATTGAGGGTTAAAGGGGTTTTATCGTTTGAACCTTGTATACACTTGAGCAAAATCTATCAGTTTCATCTTCAAATCCAGGGACGAGTCTCTCTTCCCTGTAGGCGTATATCTCCTCCCAGGCGGTGTGTCTCCACTCACTGAAGAGCTGTGACATCATCATTCTGTGTTAGCAGGGGAAGGGGGAGGATATCAGCTTTGCAGCCCTCCTGCTATGCTTCTAGCTGTAGTTCTCAGCTCCAGGCTGCACAAGCTCCTTGTGACCAGTACCTCTGCATTAGTGTAACCAGTTATGCACACAGCCTGAGCTGATGAAGCAAGTGTGAGAAATGTTCTCTGCCCCCTCCCTCCCCCCTCTGTTATCAGGCAGGCGGTAGAGCAGACTGTATAAAGCTGTTATATGGGAGGAGCACAGGGTATAAGACTGTGTTATATGAGGGGAAAGTGAATCTAGCAGTTACTCAGTACATAGAACTATCACTGGATAAACATCACATAGAGAGGAGCTGAGACAGCCTCATTACACACACAGCCATCTCAGGCAGCTCAGAGGGGAGTAAACACAGGGTGTGCAGGCAACCAATCACAGCGCAAGGGGCGTGTCTGTTGCGTTTCCCATCCTGGGGCATGTCCCAACAGGCTGGTTGAAATGTCAGCCAGCCAATCACAGAAAAGGGGGCGTGTCCCGACCAGCAGCTGCAGAAATAACTATAGATGCACAGAACAGCTCATATCTACTATACTAAGTGACTTACGTAAAGCAAACCAATTAAAAAAGTGCTTATTTTTACTGACCCCATCACTAGAGACATCATCTTTGTTGTGAGAAAACCCCTTTAATGATTGATAGATACTTCTGGCTGTATTTGTTTTCAGAAGAACATGTGATTGGGCAGGTAAGATAAAACATCTATGTTTGCCCTCACAACAGGTAAAACAGCATGTCATACACAGTAGATTGGAAATCCCTACTGATCAGTATCTAATTTGTATGGCTTGCGACGGTTCATATGGATTGGTCAAGATTTGCAAGATTTAAAGAAAACCTGTCACATAGCTTGTGCCCCCCCTTGCTGAGGGCAGCACAAGCTACTGTCAGACCTGCTCTTCCCAGCACTGTGTCCCTTATTCTGTAAGATGCTGCAGTTTTAGAGCATTTACCTCTCAGATCTTATTCATGAGCAGGTGTTAGCCCCGCCCACCAAAGGCTAGCCCCGCCCACTGACAGTTATTCACATGTTTCTACCCATTCAAAGTAATAGGTTTGGCAGTTGAGCTGGGCGGGGCTAGCCTCAGGTGGGCGCTGGAAACAGCAGGTCTGACACTAGCTTGTGCTGTCCTCAGCCAAGGGGGCAAAAACTATGTGACAGGTTCTCTTTAACTAGCTTCTTCCAAAAACTACACAAGTTCATGGATAAGTTTGCTATTGCAGTTTAGCTCCATTAGAGTAAAGGGGGTGGGGGTAAGCTGCAATACAAAATAAAGCCTGAAGACAAGTGAGGCATTGTTTTTGGAAATTAGTAGCCATGTTACTTTTTAACCCTGAGCTAGCCCTTTAAGTAAGACCTGTTTCACAGCCAAAGGGTTCAATAGGGACAAATGTAAGGAGAATGCAATGTTAACAAGTATGACATGTAGTGTTTCGGGTCCTCACCTGTGACATTTCCTGACAGGTCTGTTTTAGTAAATCCTTGTGTTCCCTGTGAAATAACAGTTCTTTGCCATCTTCTCTTATATATCTGTGTTGTGCTGTTCCTCTGTTATTCCTCCTAGAAATGTATTACTGAATCTGTCAGTTGGGTGTTACCATTCCAGTTTTCAAGGGGTGTGTCACACATTGCACACAATGACAGTCAACACTGATTGTACAATCATCCTGTGCAGGCACACCCACCAATTGACAGCATCCAAGTGAATGATTAGTAATGTATTTCTAGGAAGAATAACAGAGGAACAGCACAACTCGGAAATATAGAAGATGCTCTAGAATTATCTCACTAAGAACACAAGGATTTACTAAACAGACATGTCAGGAGATTATACAGTTTCTCTTTCATACTATGGATGTAGTAAATTGTATTAAATTTAGCAGTGATCTCTTACTGCAACATTATATCTGATCTTAGATCGGAACAGGGCAATATTGGCAGCACACTTGCCCTGATCACATTTTATAAAAAAGGGTCCGACTGATGATGCCAGATAGGAACTTGTACTGCATGGGAGGCCCAGATAATTCAGCTGTATAGGGCTGTAAGGTGTGGGATCACCCCTACAAACAGTGTGGTGTTATGTATATTTAATATGTGTAAATACTGTATGGGCATGTCCCCACTGCACCAGTTGTCGGCTGGTTTTTCAGACTGCCTGGAAAACCGGCCGAAAATGAGCACAATTGTGCTCTATGGAAAACCGTGCGGCAGTCCCCACTGCACGGGTTTTCCGTCCGGCGGTTTTTCCGGCGCGGTCGGCGCAAAAACATTGAGCAAGCACAATCTTTCGTCGGTTTCCGGACGGGGTTTTGTGCATCTCAATGTGGGAAAGGGGGAGGGCTTTTCTTCAAACTGCGTGGAGAAAAGCGTGCCCCACAGCCATGGGGACGGCCGCAAAACAGGACAAATACCGGACGGTATTTGTCCTGTGCAGTGGGAATGCGCCCTATGTGTATTGGCTGTAAATAGTTAACGTGATGACTAGGCAGTTTAAAAGGTGAACAGGGCCTTTAAGGCACCACTGAGTAGTGGAGGCCTGCAGCAAGTCAATGAGGGCTGTAGGTCCTGATATAAGAAGCCTGTCATATAAGGTTATTCATTTGTTGTTGAGTAGTTGGTGAGAGTTCTGATTACTAGTTCTAGCATAAGGGGGTCTCTTAACCACAAGCCGACTGTGGATCAACACAGGCTGCCCCTTATGCCGGGCCCAGGAGAACTCACAGAACCAACCACAGGCTGAGAGGTAAAAAGAGAATTGCAGAAATTCCCAATAGGTAAAGGGCCCTTTATCTTAAAAGTTTTATATTTTTATTTTTTTAAACCTTTTTAAAAAAAGCATACTTTTGGCCGTATTTTGGCTTTTTATGAAATAAAACCTAGAGATGGGTAAAATCATTCTAAAAAAAGGGGGGAATTTTTTTAGAATTTCGGGGGAAAAAACTTGGGGGTTTTGAAAAAAAGTCAAAGTTTGGGTTACTTGGGAAACCAGGGGAAGGGGGAACTTTGTGTTTTTTGTTTGTTTAAAGGGGTTTGAGAGCAAATGGCATCTGGGGGAAAAAGGGGCCCTTTAGCCTGAAAGACATGTGGGAGGAAGCCAATAAAAGAAAAACGGGGTTTTTTCTTTTTGACGTAAACCGCACTATAAAACCCGGGGCGCAAACGCGGGGAGCAAATTTTCCGCTTCGGGAAATTGATCAGGGGGGTGTTTGCGCGGCTGATTGTGAAAGTTTTTGTAGAAAATGTTTTTTTTTATACAGGAATTTCTGTGGGGTGTTCAGTTGTTTTCAGAGACTGTTTCCCTTTAAGTTTATTTTAAATTTTTTGGGGTATTGGATCTAAAATTTTTCCCCATTTTTTTGGGGTTTTCCCATTTTTTGCCCGGGGGGCGGGGCTTTTTTTTAATTTTTTTTAACCTTTTTTTTTTTTTTAATTTTTTTTTTTTTCCCAATTTTGGTTTTTTTTTCTTTTTTTTTTTTTTTTTTTGGAAAAACCAGGGGAGTTTTTTTTTTTCCTGGGGTTTTTCATTTTTTTTTTTTAGGAAAAAACCAGTTTTTTACAATACAAATACCATTTTCATTTTTGGGCTGCTAAAATCTTTTTGCGAAATTTTACAACCGGGGTTAAATTTTAAGGTTTTTTTTGTGGTGGGGGCGACCCCAAAAAAACCCGTCTTTTTCAATGAAAAAATTTTAAAAATTTCTTTTTTCCCTGTAGCAAAATTTCAAAAAGGGGAAAGGTTAATTAAAATTTTTATCTCTTTGTGTGGGAAAGAAAAACACGCTTTTTGTAAAAACGCTTCCCCCAAAAGCTCTTTTATTTTTGGGGTTTGGGCCCCAAATTTTTTTGGGCAAATTTAAAACCCGGGGGTTAAATTAAGGTTTTTCTGCATTTGTTAAGTAAAAAAAACTTTTTTTTTAAGCCACAAAAAGAAATTTTGTAGCATAATTCATACCCAAAAGGGTTTAAAATTAACCCTTTTTGGGTTTGGCTTTTTTTTTCGAAAAATTTACACAGATTTTTTTAAACGGCACATAAAAGGGTAAAATTTTTCCCTCCCCCATTTTTTGGGAGGCAATTTATACCCAAGGGTTACCCAAGCTTTTTTTTTTTTAGGGGGTTCATTTGGCGTCAAATACAGGGTGGTGTTTTATTTATCTTATACAGAAAATTTACATAAAAACAGTGTTGTACATTTTAGAACAAAAAATTTTTGGGCGGGCCCGAGTGGTGGAAGGCTTTTCCCCCTTGGGGGAGGGGCAGAGGCAAAAAAATTTCCCGGGAGCGGGGGGTGCAGCCAGAAAAAGGGGGGGAGTCGCAGCGGGGTCACTCGTTTGGGGCCTAAAATTTGCCGCTGTCATTTTAGCGGCCCTTTTGTACTGACAAAGGAAACCCAATGGTTTTTAAATTTGGTTGGGATTGGTTTCACCCCAACTTTTTCCCAGTTGCTTTGCCCCCCCAAACCCCAAGAGTCGGTTTGGGAAACCCTCGGACAAAACCCCCTTATTGGGGGCCCCAAAGGGGGAGGGGTCAGGGCCTACCTGCCCCTAACCCCCCTCTGCCCCAAAATCCGGTTCCTCACCCGAGTTTTAAAATAGGTGGTCTGGGCTCAGCCCCCCTCTAAAAAGCGGGGGAGGGAAAATTTGAGGAGGGCATTTCGCAGTATTGGAAAAGCGAAAAAAATTGTTAAAAATACCCCCTGTTCTTGAAAGTAGGCGGCAAATTTATGTTTTTGGAGGGGGCCATGGGAGGGGTTTGTTGGGGGGGGAGGTCCCCTCGGCTTAAAAAAGACCGGTGATGGGGCACCCAGGGGATTTTTGAAACAAAAAATTTAGATGGATGATTTAGGACCCCCCTTTTGGGGAGGGGGGTGAGGAAAAAAGGGTTTTCATCATTTTCAGGAGAAAAAAGGGGCCTCGCTTGCGGGGGGTCAGGCAGGGGGCCCCGCCAGCGTGGGTTTATGGGGCCGTGATTTTGCAGGATAGAAGCTTTGTGAGGGTCGGGAAAAGCGACCAGGGGAAAAAAAAACCCGCTTTCGCAGGCCCAAGAAATTTGCGGCACGGGGGCCCCCCAGCAAAGGGCGAACGGGCGGGGAAAGAAGTACTAAAGTGCGGGCTTTTTGGGGGTTTAAAATTTCCGATACTCGACGTGTGGCAGTTCTTTGCAAAGACACGGGGGCCCCCAAATTATGGGTATATGTAGAATTGTAAGCGGGGAAAAGTAAAAGGGGGGGCCCCAGGGGAAAACGTTGGAACCACCCCCCGGTCAACCATTGCAGGCCCCCACCCGGGGGTTTGGGAAAAGGGGAAACGGGGCCCAAGATGTGGGGGTCCATCCTGCCCCCCCGCAGAAAACGCGCAGCAGCCCCCAGGGGAATAAATCCCAAATTGAGCAGTAAAGGGTTTTTTCCACCCCCTTGCAGAAGGGAGCTGTTTCTCTTTGACATCATCTGGGGGTCCAGTTGCCCCTGCTCCCGCTACTCAGGGGCCAACCCCAAATTTCACCCTCCACAAGTACTGCTCCTCAAAACCACATGTGTGGGCACAGGGGTTTGTCACGGGTTCTACAAGGTTGCCTCGGCGAACGAAGTCACCAGGGGGGGAAAATATTGCGTAAAGGCAAAAAATCAAATTTTTTTGGGGGTGGGTTTTCTCCGCCCCAAATTTGCAAAAATTGGGAAACCCCTTGGTGGGGAAAAGGGGGAGGAAATTTTGGGCCCCCGCCCCTGAAACCGAGGAGGGTTGGCCCCAAGGGCCCCCTGATGGGCTTTGTTAAATTTGGGTTTGTAAAAAGGGTTTCCCTTAAAAATCTTCCCCGACCCCAAAAATCTTTTCTGAAATTGGCCGGGAAAAACTGTCCCATGCATTTACCCTTTTTTAAAAACCCGGGAACCCCACCGGGTTGCAGGGGCCCGAACGGCCCCCCAATTCACATCTGAAAATGCGGATTTTTTCCCACCGTTGAATTTCCGGCCTAAGGGTTTTTGGGGACGCCTGAATGAACAGGAGAAAGGCCCAATTAAACAATTTTTAAATGATCAGGGACGAAGTACCCCCTTTTGAAGTTTGGATTCAGCCGGGGGGCTTCATGGTGCCTCCCTTTTTGTTAGAGGCCATTGAGGGGCGCGTTTTTTGGTCGGGCCCCGGGGGACTACGGGATGAAATCGTCATTTACTGCTTCAGCCCGGGAAAAGATGCGGGAAAATCTGTTGGGCAGGGGACTGGAGTCGGGGCCCGGACTACTTTCCCCCGTGGCCACATGAGTCGGGTGGGGAACTAAAAATTGGAGGAGGAAAAAATTTTGGGCGGGAAGCTTTGTTGGTAAAATGAGGGGATTTTCTCCCCGGGGGAAAAACCAAAGAGGGGGGAGGAGCAGGAGCATTTTGGAGGGGGGTGGATGGGGGATGAGAAAGAGGGGGCGGGATAAACCCCAAAGAAAGTGGCAGTTTACATTTGGAAATGGAGGAGGGGGGCCCTCGGATTATTGTCAGATGGGCAGCATGTTTTAATTTGGGGGGCCCCCTAGTGACAGCCGAATAGTCGGTTAGGAAAAGGGGGAAATAAATTTGGTTTCCCCACCCTTTTGGGAAACCCGAAAGGGCCCAAAAGGGGGCCCTTTTTCCCGTATTGGGGAGGGGGGGACAAACTCAAATAATAGGGAAAATCCTCGAAAAAGTTGGCCTTGTTTTGTGGGAAATCCCCCTCCTTGCAGGTCTGCCCGGGGGGTTTTCCTCAGGGGCCATTTTACTATTAAAGGGGTTGGGGGGGGAAGGGGGGGGGGGAAAAGGAGCAGTCCCAGCTCCAATCAGCAGAACCTAAGCTGGAGCCCTGATTTGGTTTTTCCTTCACCCCCCTTGTGGGAGGGTAGTCCCCAGCGAGCAGAAAGGGATGGAGAAAGGTCCAAACCCAAAAGGGTGGGGCCCAACTTGGACAGACTCTGCCACCCTTTTTAGCCAAATCCAAATGGGGCCCCTCCCCTTTTGGGGCCACCAAACGGGGATGGTGGACACAATTTGCCGGTTTGCAGTGGAGAAGTGCCCGCCCGGCCGGGTTGTGTGGGCAAAGGGGCGGGTGTTCAGTGCAGGGGGGGCCCATTTTTCCCCCGGGAAAACCGCTTGCCCAGGGGAAATTTTGGAAACAATGCCCTTTGTTAAAAGATGAATCGGGCCGTGGATGGCCGGGGAATTTCCACAAAACCCAATCCCTTTTGGCGTGGGCCCTACATACCCATAAACCCCTCCCCAAAACTGGTGGGGGAAATGGGGGGAGTCTGGTTTCAAACAATGTCGCCATATTCTGATGCCGCCCCCGTGATCCCCAAAATTCTGCTGACGTTTCCCCATCTGCCCCCAACCCATCTTTACCGGGGATGGTATTGCACCCCACCCCCAAATCGTCTTTGTGCCCCCGGGTCTGATCTTTGTGCTGATGGGCTGCTGCCGTGACCCCCCAAACATTTTGGGGTAATTTCCCATCGGGGGCCCTTTAACCCCTTTTTTTTGCCCCCTCCCAGAATGCATTTTTTGCCACTGTGATTTTCTTTGCGGCTGCTGTGGCTGTTTTCCCTTTAACCTCCACACTGTGTAAATTGTCCAACTTTTGGGGCCCTTTTATTTTTTTTCCCATCCAGAATGTTTTTGTGCCATCCCTGATTTGCTCCCTGCTGTGGGGGCTGCCGTGACCCCCACCTTGCCCTTTGCCCAAAAATTGGGGCCCTTTTCCTGTTTTTGCCACCCCCAGAATGTCTTTGGGCCCAAACTGTTGACCCCCATCTGCTGCTGGGGCTGTTTCCCGTGCCCTCCCATGTGCATTGTCCCCATGTTGCCCTCATGTGTTTTGGGGTGGTGGGCTTTGGGAATACAACTGTTTTTCATTTCCCACTCGTGGCCCTACTCTGTTTTTGGGCCCCCTTCCGGGAATGTCATTGGGCCCAAAGTTTTGCCCTCATGTGCTGTGTGGCTGCTCCCGGGGCCCCCACATGTGTCTTTTTGTGCCACGGCCTTGCCATCATGTTGATGTGGTGTTTGCCGTGCCCTACCCCACTTTTGCCCATTGCCCCACTTGTGGCCTACTCTGTTTTTGCCCCTCCGAATTTCTTTGGGCCCATGCCTGACCTCATGCTGTGCTGTGGCTGCTGGGGGTGCCCTTTCCAACACTGTGTAGGGTGCCTTGTCTGCCTTCATGCTGCTGTGGGGTTTGCTCCCTTTGACCCCCCAACTGTGTAATTGTCCCAATGCCCTGCCTCATGTTGCTGTGGGGGTGCTCCCGGCCCTTCCCACTTGTCTTGTGCCCAATGTTTGCCTAATGTGTGCTGTGGTGCTCCCCGTAAAATCCACCCCTCTGTCATTTGTCTGTCGCCCTCATTTTTGCTGCTCCCTTTGCCCAACACACTTTTTGTCTTTTGTCCCATTTGCCTCCCCTAAATGCTGTGCTGTGGTGTTTGGTGCCCTTTCCAAAATGTTTAAATTGCCCCATCTGTCCCCAAAATCTTTTTTTTGGCCACCTCCAAAAAGTCATTTTTGCCAGGGTCTGACCTCTTTGCTGCTGTGTGGCTGCTGCCTCTGTGCCTAACTGTGTCATTGTCCAATTTTGGGGCCCTATTCCGTTTTCCCACCTCAAAAAATGGGGTTTGTGCCACTGTCTGATTTTTTGCTTGTTTGTGGTGCTGCCGTGCCCTACAACGGGGTCATTGTGCCACTGTTAAAATAATGTCCCGGGTGTGGCTGTTGTGGCCTTTACACATGTTTTTTGGGGCCCATTTTGGCCTAAGGTGCTGCTGGGCTGCTGCCGTGCCCTCCCAACTGGTAAATTGTGCCCCCTTTTGGGCCCTTTGCTGCTGTGTGGGGGCCCCCGTGACCTAACATGTGTCATTGTGCCCTGTCAAAACCTCATGCTCCCCGGTGCCCTTACACATGTGAAATTGTGCATGTTGCCCTTTTGCTGCTGTGCCGGGGACCTCCACTGTGTTCTTTGTGCCCTTGTAAACCTATTCCTTTTTTTCCCACCCCCCAGAATGTCATTGTGCCTCCCGGAACTATTGGGGCTGTGGCTCCCCGGCCCAACCTCCAAAAACCCCTGTAAATTGAGGGTTGCCCCCTGAGCTCTTCAGTTTGGGTTTTTTTCCCAGCTTTGCGGCCCAGGAATTTTTGGGGAAACATTCCGTTTTCAGTTTTTTGGTGTTTTCCCCTCTTAAGGGGCCCAGGGAATTTTAAGTAAAGCGATTTTTAGAGCGGCGGCATTTCTTTGGGGTTTTGGTATACAAAAAACAAATTTGGGAAATGAAGACAAACCAAGCTCCCTCGGCATATTTAAGCATGGCAAAATTTTTAGCCCCCTGGGGTTTCTGTGACCCGGGGAAAAAAAGCTTTTTTTTTTAACGTGTTTTGTTGCCGAAGGTAATTCGGAAAAAAATTTTATTTTTTGCCAAAAAAAAATTGGGCGAAGGGGAAAAAAACGAATTTGGGGAAAATTCCCCCATCTTAAATTTTAAAAAAATAGTAGTGGGGGATACTAAATTTTAAAAGGGTTTGCGGCGGATGCTTTTCAAAAGTAATGCCCACTAAAACATTTGGTTTGCCCCAAACGGGGTTTTCCCCAGGGGTTAGAAAGGGATTTCCGAGCTGGGGGCCCCAATCGGGTCTATGCCGGATTCCCTTTTGGTATTTCTGCAATTGTTATTTTGGGTGAGAGAAAACCCCTCCCCGAGTTTGGGGGAAAGGGAAGGGATACTCGGATAATTTGCGGGGCCAAAATTTCACTACGATTAGGTACAAAGAGAATACATTTAAAGAGCTAAGGAAAGGAAGAACAGAGTCAAGAGAGAGATAGAGAGACCTTGGTTGAGATGAAAAAGAGAAGTGACAGAGAGAGAGTGAGACAACCCAGGTAAGACTGGGAGCACACACGCCAGATCCTAAGCACATTGGTGCCTGAGGGATTTGGGGACCCTTGCTACCTGTGTCTAGAAGTTCCAGAGAAGTGGCAGCTGGGTCTAGGGGTACCACGGCGTACCTGGGACTGAAGTGGATTTGGAATATACTGCTATCAGTTGCCGTGTCTAGGTGTAGGCAGTAGGCCTGAAAAAACCCAAGAGTGAATCTTTAAGGGTCTCCACAACTGTGGGCTAAAAATCGTATGTTACCAATGTCCATGCTTGTTGTGAGTCAAGACTGTGAAGCCTCCAAATTTTATCTCCCAGCAATCCCACTGGTAGGTCTAGTAGCACTAGCATCAACAGACATCTGCTATTCCAATGAACCTGCCTGACACCTTACAGGTGCAGCTTACCTTACTATAATTTACAGGGCCCTAGCATAACTTTTGGCAGCCCTTGATTTTGGCAGCGCTTGAACAACAACCATTGAAAAAGTTCAGATCATTTTCTTTGTTACAATATCATAGTGTGTTAATTGTCAAGTTGAAAATAGCATTTGGTTTTGCACAAAAAAACTTTGTTTAAAAAAAGGCACAAATGCACACTGGTGTGGCAGCAATACATATAGACATTCAAATTCAAAAAACAGTGGCACACTATGGACTAAAGAAACTATCAAAAAGGACATAGAAAATTTGGAAAAAGCATTACTGCTAACTAGGATACATGGAAACATTTTTTGAGGTTCTTAGTTCACACTTTTGGCTAAAAATGCTTAAGCCCACTTCCAAACTTCACCAGGACCTCAGGCAAGTGGGTCCTACGCTATTGTTACCTCTCTATTGGGTCCTGTTTCTTTAGTCCATAGTGTGCCACTGAGTTTTGAATTTGAATGTCTATACGTATTGCTGCCACACCAATGTGCATTTGTGCCTTTTTTTAAACAAAGTTTTTTTGATCTGCAAAACCAAATGCTGTTTTTTTGACTTTTTTTAAAGGGAGTAGTGGGGGACTCCATTTTGGTTTTTGCACCCCACCATTTTTTTTCAGGTTTTTTTAAATCAGTGGGGTTGTTCTTTGAAAAGCAGGTACCTTCGCTCCCTGGGGGAGTGTGGTCTAAACCCCCAGGGGCCAATAGAGAAAATTAAACAATTGCTAGGGGACCACTTGCCCTGGGGGCCCCGGTTTGGGAAGTTCGGAAAGTGGGCTTAAAAGCTTTTTGCCCAAAGTGTGAATAAGAACCTTAAAAAAAATGTTTCCAAGTATCCTAGTTAAGCAGTAAGTTTTTTTCCAAAAATTCCTATGCCCCTCTTTAAATAGTTATGTATTTTGTTACGGATTTTGGTAGGGAATTCCTTGGCCCACCACAGCAGGTTTAACCCAAGGGGAGGGAGTTAAGTAGGCCCGGTTTTCCCCGAGCCCGCCGCAAAGCGAGAGGGATTGGCTGCGGCGGATTACAAACCGGTCGTTTTCCCCCTGAGTTTTTTCTTGCGGTGGCGCCGAGGGTTGCGGGGGTACAAAATTGTAAAAGGGCTCTAGTCGGGGGACAGGCAAGGGTGGGGCAGGCGCAATGGTTTGGTTTAAGGGACGGAAGCAGAGGTTTTGGTTTTAAAGTAAAGGGAAAAAGGACACTTTAGGAACGTTTCCCTTTCCTAGGCCCCAGGGCACATCGTTGGAAAGGTGTGGGGAAGAGGGGCGGTTTTAAAAAATTGGGTCCGTCCCCGGGGGGGGCCAATCAGGGCGCTGTCCCTTTAAATTTCCCCGGAGTGCCGCGGGCGGAAACCCGGCGGCGCGGGAGGGGCGCCGGGGGGGGAAAAAAGGAGCGTTGGAAGGGTTAATTTTGGAGCCCCAGGGTGCCGGGTGGCTGCGGCCCGGGTGGGCGCGGAAACCGGGGCCCGCGGGGTTTCGGGGCCCCGTTGCGGGTGTCCCTGCGCCCACCCACGGGGGGGTCGCGGGACACCGAAACGTACCCCCCCCTTTTTTGGCCTCCCCCTTTTTTCGGGCCCCCAAATTTAGGCAAGGGAAACCCCCTATCCAGGAGTTTCCTCCGGTTTTCCCCCACGCCTTTCTTCTGGCCCAAACCCCTTCCAGTCCCCCAAAAAAAAAAAATCGTTTCCCCCTAACAGTCTTATGGCCCAAAATCTCTTTGACGGCAAAAACATTGGTGGAATCAGTTTCGGAACGGGGGAACCACAGAGGGAAAAGCGGTTATGGGTAAAACCGGTTTTCAAAGGGGGGGGACATGGAAGGAGTTTGGGATACGGGGGGGGGTTTTCGGGGGGGGGGGAGTTGTGGGGGCCACAGGATTAATGGCCTCAGGGACTTAAAAAGGGGGGACCAAAAAAAAACGGGGCCCCCCGGGTTATAGCTGGGGATTTTAAAAAAACGGATATATTTGGCAGACAGCCTACTTTACCCCCCGGGACAAAGGAAGGGGGGGTTTCTTTTCTTGCCCCGCTTGGGTTTAAAGGGCAGAGGCCTGAAGCGGGATGGGGGCGTCCCCCTCCGCAGCGGATAGGTCACGGCCAGGACTGTCCACAGAGGGACATCAGGGGGCGGGGGGCAGGGGAAAAGGGGTGGGCGGGGAATGGGGCCGGGGAAAAGGACAATGGAAAAAGGGGGGTTTGCCCCATGGAATCAGAGCCCAGGGAATTTACGAAAAATTTCCGCCAAGGTTTGTGGGGCGGGGGGCCCAAATCATTTGCTTGGCAGCGTTAAAAGTGGGGGATAAGTACCTGGGGTGATTCACCCCTTCACTTGCCCATTGGATTGTGGGGGTCCAGAGGAGAAGTCCGTTCCACTTGCAGAAGCGAGCAGGGCCTCCCCAAAAAATCTCAAAAAAACAAAATGGACCCCCCCGGTCCGAATTTATGTAAGGGAAGTCCATGCGGGGAGGAAGATGTTTTTAAAAAAAAAAAGGGTTGGCGACCGAGGGCAAAAAGGAAGGCCCAGGCAAGGGGAAAAAAAAAGGGGGCCTTTTTGGGAAAAACGGTCGTGACCACCCAGATGACCGTATTTCCCCTTCAGAGGGGGGTTTAAAGTCAGTTATGAGTCCTTTGGAAATTTGGCTAAAGGGGACACTGGGGGCCAGGCGGGGTTGGGTTTGCCCCGGCAGGTTTTGGCGAGGTGCTTGTTGCGGGCACGGGTGGTAAAAGGCCTCCAAAAAAACCCCCTTTACATCTTTTAGCACCGGCCACCATTTAAGAACGGGAAATCAGCGAACAAGACTTCTTTCCCCCCAAGTGTCGCTATGCGGGAACAGTGACCCCATTTTCGGGGGCCCTTAAAAACCGGGGGGAGGGGCGCAAATACGTTTTCCCTGGGGGTCCCTTGGAGGTTAGTGGGGGGAAAAGGGGGGATATCGCGATTCTGGGGGTCGATATGTTGTGGTGCCCCCTCTTCCTCCCCACTAACTCGGGAGGCACGGAAAAGAGCAGGGGCCTTTAGGTTTTTTTTTCCCGGTCGGAAGTGGATAATGTATTTTAAAAAGGGCAAAGAACAGAGACCATCCGCTTGGCGGGGGGTTTCAAATGTTGCGCTTTTTGGGAAGAGGAGTTTTTTTTGGGGGGTTTGTGAAATTTAACGGGGAAAGAGCCCCCCCGGGGTTTTGGCGCCATTCTTTTAGGGAAGTTTAATGGCAAAAAGTTCCCGATCCCGATGGTATAGTTCCTCTCTGTCGTAAAGGTCCTGGAAAAAAAAAACCCCAAAGGTCCGGTCTTGCCTTGGGGCCCCTTTTGGTGGCAGCGCCACCCCCTATGGAAGGGGGCGTCGACTTCTAGAAAGAAGGGTTTTGGGTATCTGGTCGGGATAACACCCCGGGGCGGAGGCAATGTGCCTTCAACTTGGAAAAGGCTTTTTTCGGCGGGGGGGGAGGGGGCCCCGTTTCGGGTTTTGGGTTGTTTTTTGTAAGAGCCCCAAAAATTGGGTTTTAACCAACGTCGAAAAAATGGGAATAAATTTGGCCCCCTATTTAATTTTTTCGAAAAAACCCCAAAAAAGCGTTGTATGGCCGCCCGGCCAACAGGTGGGGCCACTGTAGGACGGCAGAGGGGTTTTGGGGTCCATCCGCAGACCCTTTATCAGAGATTTGTATCCAAAAAGGAACGGGGAGGTGGTTGGGGGAAAAAGGGGGAAATTTTCCCGTTTTGCGTAAAGATGGTTTCGCGAGGCGTTTCAGGGGACCTGGCGAAATTTTGGGTGGTGGGATCCCAGATGGGTGAGAATCCCCGGATTTTCCAATTTGCCCCTAAAAAAAAGGGGAAAATTGGGGAAAAGGCTCTGAAAATTTCATTGACAAATTCCTGGGGAAAAACGGCCGGGGGGTTGCATAAACCCAAGGGGGTCACCAGATATCAAAGTGCCATCACGGTTTTGAAGGCCGTTTCCCCTCGTCGCCTTCCCGGTCCGGATGAGATTATTTGCCCCCCGCAAAAAACTAATTTTGGGGAAAACCTTGGTCCCCGGGGGGGGGACGGTCAAAGGTTCCATGATTAAAGGCAGGGGTACCGGTTCTTGTGGGTCTTATTTGACCCGGTAGTAATGCACGGTTAGGGATCCGTTTTCTTTTTTTTCCCCCCCCCAAAAAAAAAAACGGCAAACCCCCGGGAAGTGATTTGGGATGAAACCCCTTTTGTAGATTTTCTTCCCCGTAGGCCGACATGCCGGTTTCGGGTACGGAGGGGGGGTGACCCTACCCCGGGGGGGGGGCTATTTCCCGGGTTTTGAGGCTATGGGCAAAAAAATATGGGCAATGAGGAGGAAGTGTTAAACTCGCTTTCGGAGAAAAACGTCTTGGAAGTTTTGTTAAAGGTTTTTCGGTAAGGCCAGGGAGTGGCTTGGAGAGGATGCGGAAATTGGGGCGACCCCGGGGGGGTGCCGAAAAAAACAACGAGACTGGCAGTCCGGGGGCCCCCGCGCCAAAAAATTCACCCGTTTTTCCCAATTTCCGCTTTGGGGGTGACCTGTAAACCAAGGAAACCCCGTTGAACAACGGGGGGAAGAACGGGGGGGTTAACCGAAAAAAACGTGATCCTTTCACTGTGCGGGCTCTATTTGCAGGACCAATGGTTCGTCGGTAGGGTGGAGGTCACTTAAATTTTTTCCCACTGAGGAGGAGATGACCAAGGGGGTTGGTCTAGGCGGACCACCGAGAGACGTTCTTGGGGGCCCAAACGAAGCAAACCATAAAGCTCCGCCGATCCGGCATCCAGGAAAGCGACCCCTCGGAACGAGTTCCCCGGGATTGGACGGGCCCGAGCTGGAGATGAGCCGTGGGGAATTTTTCACACCTAGGGGGGCGCCTTCCCCGAACCTAGGTTTTGTGCGTTTTCCCGGACGTTGGCGAAAAAAGTGGGCACCCTAGGAAATGTTCGGGGCTGCCCCAGTGAGAACAACCCCTTTCCCCCCGCCCTCGGGCAAGGGGCTTTGGAACAGGGGGTACTGTCCACTTGCAGGCCCCTTCCCCAAGGTGGGGGTGGGGAAGGGGGACGGGGGGGACGTGAAAACCTGGCGCAAGAGGGGGAGCCCACGTGTTTGAGCTGGTTTTTGGTTCCCGGCGGGCTCCCCCCGTATTCGAGAAAAACGGGTGTCTTGGGGGTTGCCGGGGGGGGTGGTCACTTAACGATGGGGGGTCCCGGGGGTGGCCGAGGGATCCCTTAAAACTGGCCGGAGGGGCCCTTCTTTAACGTGGCGCCAAAAAGCTGCATCATTCCAAACCAATTCGAGGTAAAAGGGGCGAAAAATTTTTACGGGTGTCGCCCCCAAAGGAGGAGTTCCCCCGCTGTGAAATTTTAAAAAAGCGGTTTTTTGCGGGGGGAGGCGCGGGGCAGGCTCCTCAAAGACTCCGCGGGAAAAAACCTGCAAAAAATGTCGCCCGATCAGTGTGTAGGATGCCTCGGTCCCAAAAATGGGGGGTCGCCAGGCGGGCTTTTCCCAGAGGGGGGGGGCTGCCCGAAGGCCCACTTGGACCTTTTTTGGACGGGGAAATGACCGCCATAAGTTCCGTGGGGGGCACCTGGGGGGATGAAAACCCCCTGCAGGTTAGGTCCCCCGTCAAACTTTTCGGGGGGAGGAAAACGGAGTTTGGGCGGTGGATTCCCCGGAAAGACTGTGTGTTGAGCCAGGCGCCCTTTTTTTGCTGCTGGTGGCCAGGGCTGCTGCTCATAGTAGTCAATTGGTTCAGTGTTGCGCTTGTGCCGGTCTGCTTGGATTGCTGAGCCCGGTGGTAGTGAGGTCGGAGGACCTGGTTTGAGGCACCTTGGCGGGATCCATGGTGAAAAGAAAAAGTTTACGGTGGGGGTAGTGGATCCTCTTGGGGCCACCCAAGCGATGGTTAAGCCCGGGGCCCGGGGCGGGTTAATTTGGGCGGTTTTCACCCGAAACCCGTCGCAAAAGCGGGATGGACTTGTGCGGCAGATTATACCAGGGCGCTACCCCTGACGTGATTGCTTGCGGTGGCAGCGAGGTGTTGCGCGGTTACAAAATTTTGAAGCAGGTCGAGTGGGGAAGGCAGAAGGTCGGGGCGGAGGGAAGGTTCGTGGTAAGGGAAGGAAAGCGAAAGGTAAGGTTTCACTTAAACGGAAACAAGGGCACTTTAGGAAAAGCTTCCCCTCTAGGCCGGGATTTCGAATTCGGGAAAGGTGCTGGGGAAGAGGCAGGTTTAAATAGGGTCCGTGCCCCCTGAGAACCCAATTTGGCGCCTGTCCCTTTAAATTTTCCCGGGGGGGCCGGGGGGGCCCCCGGGGGGACAGGGAAGGGGGGGGTGCCGGCCGGGCGGGAGGCGCGCCGGGGGCGGGACAGGAGGTGTGACGGGTTAATTGAGCCCAGCTGCCGGGTTGTCCGCGGCCCCCCCTGGCCCTCTTCGGGATCCCCAGAAAGTTAAAAAAACTGTTTTACACTAAACGTTCTTGTCCTCTGTAAGGCCTTCTGACTGTTCACTGCCTTGTCAAGGTTTTTTTTTTTACAGTGGAAATTCTATTTTTGAGTGCAATCTCCAAGTAATGTGTGGTAGCCCAGGGGCCATCCCTACTGAGGTTCAGCACTTGTGCCATGGGTGTCATCTAGAAAATATTCATATTTTTTCCTTGCTTAATGAGCAATTCTTTCCCAATCCCTTGCCTTATTGTACTTGACCTTCAATTGAATTGCTTCTTGAAAGCCTTACTAGGTAAATGGGTGAAGAATTTTAATTGCTAGCACTATGTACAATGGCTACAAATAAAAATAATGCAAAATCCATCATTGTCTAGTGACCTAGCAACCTGATGCATAAGTTTTGTTGTAAAGGCCGCCAAGAATCGCAGTTGAGAACTCAAGCCTATTATCTTCTATAGAATAAAACCTATCTTTAGAGTCATATAAACTGTCTCATATAAACTATGATGTTTAATGCATTGAATGACAGGTCAACATTTACATCACTTTTGTCAAACTCAAGGCATAGGTGCCGAATCTAGTCAGTCACATCATTTTATGTGACTCTTGAGAGTTTCGGCACCAGGCAAGCAGGGATAGATAAGAACTGGCTCCCCACTTTCCCCAGAGGATGGGCAGCTCCACATCGCTCTGCTTAGTAACTCACAGGCAGTAGAACAGCTCTGACAACAACCAACGCATCCTAGCCACCATCCAAAGTAGAAAGATCGATGCTAAAGAGGTGGAAGGGGCTGGCGATTATACAACCTTAAAGGACACCTTTGTCTTTTACCGATTATGTGGTGCACCATGGCCCTTTGAGAGCAACTATAATCCTGATGTAGCCCCTGGTGAAAATTAGTTTGACACCCCTGGCTTACAACATGTCTAATATGAAATTTCCTTGGGGTATGCACTAAATGTAGCTACATTTAGTGCATACTCCAAGGAAATTTCATATGCATCCAATGTAAATGTATTCCAAAAGGAGACACTTGGTAGCTGTCAGGTTTTTAGGGCTTTATTGACCAGTTCAGCATAAGTGGCAGCAATAAGCTCTGCTGCAAATATTGGTAAGTATAAGGCACTCTTAACATCTGTGTCAGAGGTTTCGTTTAAAAACTTATATTGAAAATTCCCGAGAATGACAGAAAATTATCCAAGAAAGTGGCAGTGAAAACCCAACAGACCCATTGTAGTCAATGAGGTCCGTTAGGTGCCGTTGGTGTCCATTGGAAAAAGGGTCCATCTCTTCAAGTGGAACCTCCGAAGCAGATGTGAAGCAGGCTTAAAAATCTTTCTTTGTTTTGGTCCTACAACCTGAAATGCTACAATATTGAATACTGGATCATATACTCCAGATTCTTAATAGTACATGGATGAGTAACTCTCTGTTTCTTAAGATTATTTCGTGTGTTGGAATGTGCAAACTCTTGAAGCATTTCTTTGATTGAGCAGTATTGCTGTGTTCTACTCGGTGCCTGAGCAGTGTGGTCTTGTGATTACAGTATCACACAGCTGTCATGTAATTATCACATTTTACCACACATCCTTTTAAGTGTTCTTACTTTCATGTCCTCCGCCGGTACATTTCAGACTTTTTTTGATGCAGCATTTTCAGGTTCTAAGAAACTTTTCTTAATAGAAATCTTTGGTTGATATTTCCTTTACAATTGACTTTTTTGCTTTTATTCTTGTTATAGTTGTTTAGATTTCTTTGTATCCTTTATTTCTTTTTGTAATAGTCTATATGTTGTACAATTCTCTTTACTCATTCAGGAAAACTGAATTTTTTTGAAGATGTTTCCTAGCTTGCTGAGATTGGGGGGGTTTATTGTGAACTTCAAGTTTTGAAAGTGCACTTGGCTTGAAGCAGCATACCAGGAACAGTCCACCCGCACAAATAAGCACTCTTTAAAGAAAACCTGTCATGTGGTTTATGCTGCCCTATCAGAGCTGGATGTTATAGAGGGAGAGAAGATGAGCTCTGTGATATATAGGGTTATATGATAGATGAGAGAAGTCCAATCCATTAAAATATGACATCATTCATCCTGTGCGCTGCACGCTATAGAAGAAAAAAAATCCAAACGCCAAATTGTTGTTTATTGGTCATTTCATATCTAAAAAAAAATTGAATAAAAAGCAATCGAAAAGTCGCATCTATCCCAAAATGGTACCAATAAAACCACACTTCAGCGCAAACTTTTTGCTTCAAATTCTTTTTTCCTATTTTCCCCCTCTATTTTTCACCTAGTTGTGGCTTATAGTCCGAAAAATACATAATATGTTTTTTGTCTGTACTCATACCCTCTACATTGGAAGTGCTGCAGAATATGCGCTATATAGCTAAAGATGATTATTAGTGCTACTATACACAGGAGGTGAAGCTGTGCTATCTGCAGTGGGAGTTGGCATTCAGGGCATGATGGGAGTTGTAGCTTTGCAACTGGTGAAGAGACACAGGTTGGGGATAACTGATTTAGTGGATGATGTAAAGATAAGTAGAAGGAAAATGATATTGTGCATAGAGATGGGCGTGTGTTCAGAGGGTAAACAGAAGGGTTTTTTTGCTGTTGGGTATTGCACAATGGAAGCAAGCAGCTATGCTTATCGAATCTTCTACAAACCCTTTTAAATTGCAAAAGCATTCTGGTAATAGCATCCAGGCATGGGTATAACTAAAGCAATAACAGCTGCTATGGAGCCAAGAGGAGAAGAGGGCCACTCAGGTGCAAGAATTTTGTGGGGCATGACGGTTTGTTGGTTTTATGATATTTAACACTACTGTGTGGCTTCTGTGATATATAACACTTTAAAGTAGTTGCCCACTTTCTATCATTTTCATTAATCATTTCCTGTGTGTAATCGAAAATCATAAAATTTTATTTGCATTTATTAAAAAATCAGCTTTTTTATACCAATGCATAAAAAATAGGTATAGCCCATGTTCCTCTCCATAGTGATGGCTCTCATGGAGTAACTGTATGGGGCCGTTCACACGGCTTATTTCTGGGATGGATTGCAGCCATATTGCACGCCATATTGCGCTGCAATACGGCTGCAATCCGTCCCAGATATTACGGTAATCCACAGTTCTCAGAGAGAACTATGGATTTCGTCTCTCCTTCCCGCTCAGCGAATCCGCCGGGTGGGGAGAAAGTGACATGCACATTATCCCGGCGGGATACGTGCCGTGGATAATGCATGTCTATGGGCCGGCGGGCGATATCCGCCACGCAATTACGGCTTGAATGAGCCGTGTGAACGGCCCCTATGATGTCAGCAGTCGTGTTGCAATAATTCATAGGTGGAATAAGAGAGGATGGGAGTAGTAGTGCGGGATAAATCACGATGGCTATCCTTCTCACCCAATGCTATACCTTGCTACCCTGGATCCCTACAGTGAAGAGGATGTCTACGTGTTGGGAGTAGGTGTTGTTCCTGCAATCACCCGGGACACACTGTTCTGATGGCGTCTTTGGTGTTGAAGCAGAAAAACTGACAGGAGGCAAAGTGGTGCAGTAAAATAACAGATCCTTTACTCCAGGCTAGATGGCTTATCCAAAAAGAGGCATTTCAGCAATGGCTTTAGAGTTATCCCAAGAAGCCTGCAGCAGGAGTGGCACCAAACTAAAATCCAGACTCAGCCAAAATCAGCACTCTGCGAAGGAGCTTTCTCTCTAACCCCATGTGATCGGGAAATCTCCACAGTGTTAAAGTAGGCCAGAAGCATCTAGGCATTAACTAACATGAGGTCTCAAGCCATGGTATACAGGTAACAGTATATTATTAAGGAGCAGAACTTCTCCGGTATTACTACCTCCAGCAGCGTCTTATGATGTGACCACCACACAGATCATGTGACCCTGGCATCCAGGTAACAGTAGTGTATTATTGAGATGCACATTCTTCTCTCTGTATATATACATATATATATATATATATACAGGCCCGGACTGACCATTTGGGCAAACCGGGCATTTGCCCGCGGGCCGCTAGGGTCCGGGCCGCAGGGCCGGCCCGGATTCGCCCGCCGAGGGGGTCGGTGTTCCCCCCCGGCGGGCCCCGAGTCCGGTCTGTGGCGCGTACAGGGGCCGCAATGGCGCATCAGCGACCGGCCCCCTTGGGCGGGGGGGCCACGGCCCCCCTCCCCAGGGGCTCTGGCCGGTCAAAACCCACCCCTGAGCCATCAGGGCCGCCGCCTGCCCCGCGCTGCAAGCACCCCCGGGGCTGAGCATCGGGATCTACTGATCCCGTTTTTGTTCAGTCCCAGGGGGCCCCGCGGGGAGGCGCGCGATTAATGGTCATCGCGCGCCTGCTCCGCGGCCCCGCACCTGCAGGAGCGGCCAGGCTCCAAAATGAAAGGGGGGAAGCAGGTGCCCGGTGGTATTACGTTTTTATTTTTTTTTTTTAAACTACTTTCTGCCCCTGGCTGCCTAACTGCCCCTGCCGGGCATATACTGCCCTCCCTGGCTGCCTTATGCCCCTCCCCTGGCTATATACTGCCCCTGCCCTGGTGCCTTACTGCCCCTGCCCGGGCTATTACTGCCCCTGCCCTGGCTGCCTAACGCCCCTCCCTGGCTGCTATACTCCCCGCCTTGGCTATATACTGCCCCTGCCCGGCTGCCTATACTGCCCCTGCCCGGGCTGCCTATCCCCCCCCCGCCCGGGGGCCCCTAACCCCCCCTCCCCCCTGGCTTATACTGCCCCCCCTGCCCTAAAACTGCCCCTGCCCTGGCTCCCTTTAAATCCCTCCCTGGCTGCCATACTGCCCCTGCCCGGGCCCCCTATACTGCCCCGCCCTGGCTATAAACTGCCCCTCCCCTGCTTATACTCCCCCTCCCCGGGCTGCCTAACGCCCCGCCCTCCCCTGTAATACCCCCCTTCCCCTGGCATAATGCCCTCCCCTGCCCAACTCCCCCTGCCCGGGGCTTATACTGCCCCCCCGGGCTAAAATACCCCACTCCCTTGGCGCCTTACTGCCCCCCCCGGGCTGCCTTACTGCCCTGCCCTAGCTCCCTATACGCCCCTCCCCGGCTATAACTGCCCCTGCCCTAGCTGCCTATACTGCCCCTGCCCGGGTATATCGACCCTGCCCTGGTAAAAAACGCCCCTCCCCTAGCTGCCTATACTGCACCGCCCGGGCTATATACTCCCCCCTGCCCGGCTCCCCTATACGCCCCTGCCCTGGCTGCCAAACGCCCCCTCCCCGGGCTGCCTTACTGCTCCTCCCCTGGCTATATACTGCCCCGCCCGGGTTTTGCCATACCCCCCTTCCCGGCTCCATACTGTCCTGCCCGGCTGCCATACTGCCCTGCCGGCTGCCTATACTGCCCCTCCCGGGCTATTACTCCCCCTCCCCGGGCTTATACTGGGCCCCCCTTTTGCCCTTGCCCCTAAAACTGCCCCTGCCTGGCTTCCCCACCCCCGGGGCTTCCTTTTCCCCCCCTGGATTATTATGCCCTGCCCTGGCTATACGCCACTGCCTGGCTCCCAAACCCCCCTGCCCGGGCTTATACTGCCCCCTGCCCTTTTTGGGGGCTATATACTGCCCCCCCCGGGTTTTCCCCCCCTGCCATTTTATACGCCCCTGCCCCTGGTTTTGGCCCCCTATTACTCCCCCGCCCTACGCCTTACGCCCTCCCGGGCATAACTGCCCCCCCGGCTGCCTATACTGCCCTGCCCGGCTATATACTGAAACCCCCTCCCTTTTGGCTATATACCCCCCTGCCCTGGCTTTACTGCCCCCTGCCCTGGCTTATCTGCCCCTGCCCTGGCTGCTTTACTGCCCCCCCTGGCAAATATACTGCCTCTGCCCTACGAAATACTCCCCCTGCCCTGCTTATACGCCCCTCCCTAGCTGCCAACCCCCCCTCCCTGGCTATTATGCCCCTGCCCGGGCTGCCTTTACTGCCCCTGCCCTGGCTATATACGCCCCGCCCTGCGCCTAAAATAGCCCTGCCCGGGCTATATACTGCCCCTGCCTGGTTTTATACTGCCCCTGCCCTGGCGCCTATAATAGCCCACCCTGGCTATTTTTGCCCCTGCCGTGGCTCCCATAATAAGCCCTGCCCGGCTATAACTGCCCTGCCCTGGCCCCTATAATGCCCGCCCGGCTACTGATACCCTGCCGGCTATATGATGCCCTCCCCGGGGCTACCTTTCCCCCTCCCCTGGCTACCTATCCCCTGCCGGGCTATATGTCCCCTGCCCTGGCTCCCAACCCCCCTGGATATGATCCCTGCCCTCTCCAAACCCCTCCCTTGCTACTATACCCGCCCTGGCTATATGATGCCCTGCCGGGCTACTGAAACCCTCCTGGCTACAGATCCCCCTGCCTGGCTACCGATACCCTGCCTGGTTTCCAACACTGCCCTGCTATTGATGCCCCCCGGCATGTTTACCCTGCCCGGGCTATGTTACCTGACCTGGCTACGACCCCGCCCTGGCTACTGATCCCCTGCCCGGCTATGATTCCTTGCCCTGGCTATGATGCCCGCCGGGCTTCCCATACCCTGCCTTGGCTATATGAGGGCCCTGCCCTGGCTAATATGCCCCCTGGCTATTTTTCCCTCCCCTGGTTCCTATACCCCCCCTGGCTTCCTATACCCTGCCTTGGTTTAAAATGTGCCCTGCCCTGGATACCATCCCCTTCTTTGGCCCCTTGGCTTTTTTTTGTTTGGCCCGGCCCTTTTGGCTATATGATGCCCTGCCCTGGCTCCCTTTTTTAAAACCCTGCCCGGGCCCCCCCCTATATATGCCCTGGAAACCCTGGGGCTACCTATCCCCCTCCCCTTTTTGGCCCCCTTAATGATGCACTGCCCGGGATACCTATGCCCTCCCCTGGCTATAATCCCCTCCGGGGTTATGTCCCTGCCGGGCTACCTATCCCCTCCCGGGCATATGATGCCCTCCCTTGGGTATATGATCCCCTCCCTGGCTACCTATGCCCTGCCCTGGCTATATGATACCCTGCCCTGGATACCTATCCCCTGCCCTGATCCCTTTCCCCCTGCCCTGGCTATAGATGCCCGCCCTGGCTACCTATCCTTGCCCTTGGCTATAGTTTCCCCCCCCCTGGCGCCTATACCTGCCCTGGCTGCCTATAATAGCACTGCCACCTATACACTGCCTTGGGCTGCCTATAAAGCCCTGCCCTACCTAAACACTGCCCTGGCCCCATACACGTCCTCCCCATGCCATATACTGTCCCTGTCTGCCTATAAGGGGTTTGCCCTCCCTATACTGGTTTCCCTGTATACGGGCCCTGTCTCCCTGTATACGGGCCCCTGCCTACCTGTATATGTCCCTGCCTACCTGTATACTGTCCCTGCCTGCTGCATACGGGCCCTGCCCGCCTGCAACGGGCCCTGCTCCCTTAAATGGGGGTCTCCCTTTTTACATGCCACTTATCGGCTTTTTTTTAATTTCTAATTTTTAGGGTCTAACATAGCTTTTTGGGGGAAATTGATGGGAAAGTGCTGGAAAGAGAGGAGTCTAAAAGTATTGGGAAAATTTCTACAGGACGAGTGGGGCCATGGGAAAAAAGACACTGCATCTGTCCCAAAACAAGAAGAAAGGAAGGAAGACTCTCAAGAAGACGTCATGGATTTTGGGGCCAAAGGAGAAAAAAAGGGAAAGAAACAACCCCCATAGAGATACTCTCCGTGATCTCTCTGTCAGGGGTAATTTCTTCTTTGTTGAGTCATGCGTTTTCATGTGAGGGTGACCTGACTACTGGGTGTGATTGGTTTAGGTTTTTTGGTGTTATGTAGTGTCGTGTGGTTTGTCCCGATTGAAAAGCAAGTGCACCCCTGACTCTGTGATGAGGGTTTCTCTCACCACTTTTTCTCTTGCTTGTGTGGGGGGGCTTACAAGAGCGGTTTTGGGTGCATTTTTGAGGGTTTTTTTGTGGGAGAAATGTTCACATTAACTGCCTGCCCTTTTCTGCACAAAACCGCACCGAAAACCCCTCAAAAATGCACCAAAACGCCCGTGTGAAAGCAGCTTTATAGTGTAGTTTTTTTTAACAGTGGCGAGGTGCGAGAACGGGGACTTTTTTTTAAGGCGGTATTTATGGGGGGCTGCTGGGGTTAGTGCCAGGGATTTTTTTCCCAGTCCGCCCTGTTTTTAATATATATAAATAAAATTATATATATATATATATATATATATATAATAAAATATAATATAAATAAAATTTATTAATATAATATAATTTTTTTTCAGTAAACTTTTAAACAATATACGACAACATCACTAATTACTTTTTTTTTTTTTAAAGCAACACAGCAGTTATGCAAGTAACACAATGAAGAGGTTTCTGGAATAACCATATAAATACTAATTATTCCACCATTATCCCTATTCAGTTAGCCCTTAGATGTGATATGGCCCGTTACTGGGCGATGGCAGAAGGGCGCATGAATGCTTAGTCCATGGTAGCGGTTACTGTGGACAGGAATATGGACTATGCCATTTTTATGCTAAATAGAGACCTGCACTGGTATAAATGGGATAAGGGAGCAGATTTTTTAGTACATGTATATTAGAACATGGTATGATTTTCCTATTATATGAGAATAATAGAAAGTGCTATGTAATTGCTGTATCAGTTTCCTGTCAATAGTTAATTTTGCGATGGGGTCCTATGAATTGCAGTGATGCCACAGCTTACAGGGCAGTGGGGGGGTTCCTTTTTTAGCCATCTCAACTCACATATACTGTTATGAACACCAGCTCTGATATTGGTGGCCTCCATGTTCATTTTTTTTGTGCTATCCATTTATAAATGACGCTACTCCCCCAAATTTTTGGTAAATTTCATTCTTTTGTAAAAACATCCCAGTCTTAAACCTTGAACATATTGTGCTGTAACATAATATTTAGTTAAATGTACAAGTCTGTTGTGGAGTTTTAGAATTCATTTTGTCAAATGAATTATCTATTGCTCCAACAATCATACACTGAGAAAAGAAAACAGACGTATCTGCTCGGCCATATGTCTGAAAAAGTAAATTCTGCTAATCAAAGATTTTGCAGCACAGATGGCTCAAGTCTTTTACATCCTATTCCTTTCATTTACTTCTTTGCCTGAAGCTGCATTCAAGCCTACCTGTCTTGTGTTAAGAGATAACAAATATTTCATCTGCTAAAACAATTCATTCGGAGCTATTGATCATTTGGACAGAAAGAGGGAGATAGCTAATTAAAGTAAATGATGAAACCACATTGTTTCAGTTGGGTTCACAAGTTGCTTTTCTTTTAAAAAAAAAAATTCTGGGCGACATATCCCAATACACAAGCGGCAGTTTTATGGTCTATTTTGCATCAAAAAAACACTTTTGACGCCATAGTCTTGATGGGAATGAACTGTAATATACCAAAACTAGGCACATTATACTCTGGGCACGACACATTGTAATGCGCCTAAAAAGGCGCATTAAATATAGTAGCAATGATACGCTGTGCGCCTACATAACAAAATGCACCTATTGAGCTGCATTATATACACTAGCAATGAAACATTATGCGCCTCCGTTACACAATGCGGCACAATAGGCACATTACATACACTACCAATGATACGCTAGGCGCAGCAATTTGTGCAATGTGCCTTTTCAGGCGCATTAAGTTTACTATGGAAGGTATACCTGACGCCAGATTTTTTAGAGGATCGGACCTTACACTGATTTAATGCGCCTAAAAACTGCCGCAGCACCACCAATTTTCGGACATGTCACCCTATGTGTTTAAAAAATACAAGAGAAGCATGTGAATTTTTTGATGAATTGAAATCTCACCTGTGTTTCAAATTTGAGGTTATTGCAAAAAAAAAAAAAAAATGCAAGTTTTGAGGCAGGTAAAAATGCAACAAAAGCAGAACATGTGAACAAAGCCTTGTGTGGTGACCCATAAGAAATAACTGGTGATACCTACCAGACAGTGATTTATCATTTTGAGCAAACAGTATGACCGTCAACATGCCTTCACATATGGCCAGCTTTAGGCATCTTGAACATGTCTTGCTTGTGGGCAAATAGACTGTGTGACTCCATATGGCCTTGTCTCATGAGTTATTTAGCATAAAGCAGAATAGCTATATAATATAATATGTCCGACAGACAGGAAAATACTATATGCCCTTATTGGAAATTGTAGGCATTCAGAGGTCTAGTATGGGCCCACATACCTCCAAAACCCTTGGCAGGAATAATGGAATCACCACACTTCATCAAGGGCTTGTTGACATTCTAGAAATGCACGAGGATTTTGGAGAAGAACCAGCATGTTTTTGCACTGAAATCTACATGAATTCTGCGTGGAATCCAAGTCTCATTATATTTAAAGGGAATCCTCACCATAGCTAATCTGTATCTGATTCTGCTGTGAAATCCGCTGCTCAAAATGTAAACTGTTTACCAAGGATATTCAACTGATTAATCCTCTGTAAAAATCTACCAAGTGAAGAGACCCATAGGCCTCGTTCACACGGCTTATTTCTCCGCAGATTGGCGCCGTACTCCGCGCTGGATTTGCGCTATAGTACAGCGCCAATCCGTCGGAGTAATTACGGTAATCCACTGCTCTCATAGAGAACAGTGGATTCCGTCGCTCCTCCCGGCTCGGCGAATCTGCCGCGGGGGGAGAAAGTGACATGAACATTATTTACGGCGCATACGCGCCGTAAACAATGCATTGTCTATGGGGACGGGAGCGGCGCCCCCACGCGCTCCGGCCCCCCCCCCGCCCCGCCCCTTATTCACGCCGGATTTGTGAGCGCAATCCGGCTCACAAATCCGTCGGGAATAAGCCGTGTGAACACGGCCTTAGAGGGTGGTCATTCAGCAGATGCTTTGTAATAAATACACAAATCACAGATATGAACAAAACAATGTTAGCTAGTGGCTAACATTGTCACACAGATGAAAAAAGATTATCTTAATTAAAGGGTTTCTCCAGGATATACCAATGCTCATTTGTCCGTTGGAGCACGAGTAAAAATAGAAGATAAAACTCATACTTACCTCTTGGATGGTCTCCTTCACTCCCGGCTGCCGGTGCGCTCATCCCGGAAGTCGCCAGTGAACGTTCATCGGTCATGTGAAAGGTGCAGCCATTCATGGGCCACAACGTCACCTGCACGTAACCTCTATGGCTTGCAATTGGCTGCAGCTGTCACGTGAATGAAGACCGCTCACAGCTACAACAGAGATCACCGGGACAGCCGCAGGAACTGAATGGGAGCATCTGGGAGGTAAGTATGAGTTTAATCTTCTAATTTTACTCATGTCATGACGTACCAACGAGCATTGTTATATCCCGGAACACCCTTTTAATGAAATATGTTTTATAAGATCAAGTAGAGAAAACAAATTGTGGAATCTCTTTGTAATTTGCATTTCTGAATTAAATACTAAAACAAGTATAAAAATATGAATTAATCTGCAGTTAAAAGAGAAAGTGCTTACAGACCTTACTGAGCTGTGGACTTAGCTAATTGACAAAAAACATGGACCAACTAGAAAGTTGTTCATTGTATCACTTGAAAGGATTATAGAACTTCAACACTGGGTGCAGCAGAAGACATTGTGTACAGGGGCGTAGCTACAGGGGGTGCAGAGGTAGCAGTCGCTACCGGGCCCCACAGCCTGAGGGGGCCCCAAAAGCCCTTCTGCTTCATAAGAAGATACCATAATTGTAAGTGGCACATTGTAGATGGGGGTCCCATTTCACTTTTTGCACTAGGGCCCCAGAGCTTCAAGTTACGCCTCTGATTGTGTGCATGGGCGATAACAATAGCCATAGCAGCCATAGCATGTGTAAAAGAAAAAAACAATAATGGGTGCCAGAGGGTGAGGGGGCCACTTTCAGTACAGAGCCATTGTTCCTTTTTGTATGAACAATAGTTGGTGCCTTTCTGCTCTCGCAGCATTACTAATGTGGAATTTCCTGCGATAAAAGGCAGTATTATTTATACTGTTAGTGTAGTAGCTACTTAATGCTGCTGTTACAGTTTCCTCTCAATAGTGTTGTAGGCCATCTATTTTGCCATGGGGCCTATGAATCCTAGTTATTCCCTGGAAACTTGGTGCAAGTATCAAAAATTGGAAAGTGTATAAAAGGAAAACTAACAGGAAGACCACGAAATTTAAAATGTGGTCAGGATATAAAACTGAACGCAATATGCCTACCCAATGGCAAATGCTAAAAATCAAGCAAAATACAAACAGGTAGAGATCAGGATCAATATATGGCGAGAACTGTAAAAATCACTGAATAAAATTTGATTGATAGCAATTAAATCTGAGTGAATAAGGCAATGAACCTATGAAGGGGATATGATTGGGGGGACTAGGACCGTCGCGCAGTGAGATTGATTTGGGGGGACTAGGACCAACCAATGGGATAAATTTGTGGGACTAGGATTTATCAAAGAGATTAATTTTGAGGGCCCAGCCTTAAAAACTACATAGAAATCAAAAACAGGCGATATAATAACATGAATGCTGACCAACAGGGGTTCAGTTTGTGATCCGTGTTGCCCACTATATTTTTTGAAAGGCAAGTGTTGAAGCTTAAGTTTAACTCCCAACAATGGTCCTAATGATACTGCAGCTCTCTAGGTTAATGCCAGGAGATAACAACCTCACGATAGCCAGGTATCAAAAACTGTGACTAACAATTCTAAGATTGGTTCTGAGTGGCAGCAATCTCTTGGCACACCAATGATCACATACCCTCAAGTCCCAATAGTTACCTTATTATGTACTAGTCGGTATCAAAAGGGTTGTCTATCTATTTGCTGGAATACTACAAGTCTCAGAATATTTCCGGAATTCCATATCTTCTGACATGCAGGATCTTGAAGTGTTTAAAACTACAGTTCCTTGCATACACTGAAAGATTTGTAACGGTCAGAATATAATGGAAAGTATATTTGCACAACCGTTGATAGGTAACATGGTATCAAATATGGTTGCTTATTCCCCCTGTCAGTAAATGCAGACATTTCTCTTGCATGGTATTCACTGTCTGCTGAAACATATAACGCGCGCTCCCAAAGCTTCGCTCCCCTTCTTTGTGTGGCAAAGCGTCCCAGGGCTCCGCCTGAATGAAGAATCCTAGTGGCTGCATCCTACAGGCCATCAGCGTCCACAAGCCTCCAAGGAATTCATTTTAATTATATAATAGTGTTGCTCCTGTTCCTCCTCATACGTGTGGGCAGCAAGCCAGCATGGTGATGCTCATATCTCAGTGTTGTAGTAAGGCTGGGTTTCACATAGTCGTATAATGTGTGTACCTGTTTGCGCCTGCTATTAGTCCCTGCTGTGGGAAGGTAAGCCTGGCCAGCGCTACTTTCAAACAGCAGTAGTATTGCGGCGCACAGGTACATGGCACTAACACGTGTGAACTCAATCTTGGCCATCAAAGTTAGGGCAACTGGTCAAGCGTCCAAGGATCTGTGTTGTGCAGAAGCAAGCGTCGCAAACACTGTCCGAAAAACTGCTCATGCACTCACATGTTAGGTAGAATTCCAGGAAACTTAGGCATGTGACCACACACGCCTATCCTCAAACATCTATTGCCATCCCATTAAGCTTCTACCTAGAAGCATGCCGACTGCCTGCGGGTCCTCCTCATTTACAGGCCCTTACCTGCCATGCAGAAGGCCCAGCTTATGGTGATACAGTTAAACTGGACCATTGTCTGCTTCAAATGTTCAGGGGTACCAGCTGAACCAGAACTGGTGGTTCCCAGATGCTGGGCGATGCAACCTACAAACCTAACCTAATGAGGGCCTATTTACCAGGCCTACTTTATAGGAGACTATATTTCCCTACCTACCTAGATTGGGGTCCTTACTCCCCAAAATGGTGGTGTACCTGTTTTACCTACATAATTTAAGTGGTTTACCTATGTCCCTATATTAGGTGGTATTCAACTACCACTATATAAGTAAACAAGATAAAAACAAAATCGTGTTAGCAGAAATCGGGCACCCTATATCTGTCTGGAGGCACTTTTATTGGTTTGGGGTGCACAAAGGAGTCATTGTACATTTGTAGGTGCTATGGATGGAGAGGTTTGTACATCAGTGTAGGCACAATAAAGAGGTGGCTTAGAAAAGTGGAGGAGGTTTTCCAGATCTTGTGAGTGGTGAATTCCCTGCAATGGAGGGTGACATGCTATGGGAGAAGTTTCATATGTGTTCTGCACCATAAGGAAAATGGAGAAGAAATGACTCATCAGAGAAGATTTTCAATGCTGTGAGTTCCGTGAATGTCATGGGTTATTTTTGCTTCTGTGTTATGATCAATGCTGTGATTTACGTCAAGGATAGTGAACCTGTAATGTGTTATTCCGGTGAACTGGCCAGCTATGTGGTCTCTACATTGCATATTAGAAGGTATTTTTTGGCACCTGTATAGTGGTAAAGAGTATCCTCTTGTCCCTGGATCGTAGAAGAGAGTTGCATCACTCTGTGCCTGACCCATGGTGATGAAGGGGTTTCACTCACCACAATATACTTTCTTGCTCTGTTTACAGTGTTGTTTAATTCTAGAAAATGTGCAAAGTGGCTGTGACTCAATGAAAACACGGGATAGCGGATAATGTGTGTGGGCTGGGTGGTTTGTTTTTATGTGCCGAGGGGGTATCGCTTTTTATTCCCAGTCACGGCCCTGTGATGGCAGTCACACCTTTCTGACAATAATATTCCAGTCCAACACTATTTTCGTTACTCATAATAGAGGTGGGATTATACCGGCGCGCTATGTTAACCAGGATGTGATATGTAGTACGCAGAAGTTAAGCCACACAGGGAGACCTGCAAAATTTGTAAATTTTCACCACATCCCTCCAAAAAACAGTAAGCAACCCCAATACAAACTTTAGGTGTTAGGCTAGGTTCACACGGCTTTAATTGCGAGGAACTAAATTTACGGGCCCCCAATTACACCTGATGTGGCCGGGGCGTGTACGGGGAGGGACGGGGGGGGGGGGTGTCGCCTGGCCCATATACTATCATTACTAGCGCGCGAATATCCGCCGCTGGTAATATCACAGGAATTCACTTATTTTATCTCCCCCCTGCCAGTCGTATTCGCAGCGAGCAGTGTAGAGGAGACGTAATCGCAGTGAGTCTCAATGAGTACTGAGGATTAGCCGTATTTACTAGGTACGTATTCAGTCACCGTAATTTGCGCACAAGGCTTTCTCGGCGCGTAATTACGGACTGAGAATAATACGACCCAGGGGTTTAAGCCGTGTGAACATAGGCCTTATGGTTACAAGATTAGGGTCATTATTTTGGTGAACATTTTATTAATGCCAGGGAACCCAATTTAATTGCTTAGATTTGGGTTGAGAAATTTGACATCCCACTTGAATCTGAAAAAGGCAGCACAACTTGTGCTTGTTGCCTAAGAAGTCCTTAGAGGTAGTGGGCAATAAAGGTTTAACCCATTATCTGTCAAAGTCAGTTTTTTGACCCTTATTCTGACTGAGCCCAATTTTCAGCTTTGACATTGTTCACTTTAGTCGTGGGAATAACTATTTTGATTACTTTACTTATCCTGTGTACTTAGAGATTTTTTTCGCTTCTTTGATGAATTTTGTGCAATCAAGGTTAGTATTAAATATTTGTGTATGTAATATAAATATGAACATATTTGTGACAAATATGAAAATGTTGTTAAAAATTGTGAAAAATTTACCATTTTCAAACTTCAAAAATTACTACATATGTAAAGACAGTTTATACCACAGACAAAATAGTGTTAATAGCTAGCATCTAGCATATGTCAACAGTAATGTTGCCTCATTTTTTAATGTTTTTTTTCTTTCTTTTCTTTAAAAGGATTGAGGGCTTAGAAAATAAGGGCGAGCATTTCCCAGCCCATTGGAGGCTGCATGGCCAATTTTTGTGTCTTTTTACCCCAAAAGAAGCTGTTTGACAGATCATCCTGTTTCTTTATATATATAGAACTGTCATAGCAAACCAAAACTAGGTGCCTATCTTATACCGCAAACAGACGACACTTTTTGAATGCGCACCTAAAATAGGGTCACAATCAAAATATGCTAACAATGATATGTCTAAACGGCCCTGAGGATTAGTGCTTCAATTATACTTATTTAAGGGTAAAAGCAATATGCCTAGATTTTTTGACAGGTTTCATTCATTCAAGCGACACAAAACATCATTTTGAATGCACCTTAAAACAGGCGTGGGGCGCGCTCTCTTCAAATAATTCACCAGGAACAAGCAGCAGAGGCGCACCACCCCAAACAGCCGTCACTAGGCAGCGTATACAAGCGAGGTGAGTGAACGTTGTCGTAGCAATGCTATGGCCGTCAAGCTGCTAGTTAAAGAGCTGCTTGTAGAACTTACAGCGCTGAAGGATGAGCATTTGTGGAATTCCTCCGTGGACTGATAACATATAGCCTCAAGTTACTATTAATAATTATATTGTTGAAATGTCTTTAAGCAAGGCTATTTAGCGATATGCAATCTTAACACTTTTTTCATACTTATTAAATTGCAAGACGTTTTGTAGATAGCAACTCGTTGCATTGCAGTGTTCTATTTAAGGAGTAATACCTTTACTCGTAGCAAATTTAACTGCGTCTCTCTTACTGAACATTTTGCCCTTTAGCATTAAATTTTTATTTACATTTTTAAGAAAATTTTGCAACACAGTTATTATTCTTTGGGAACCATGTCCAGTATCAGACGGTAGGCATAACCCCTTAAGCCCCAAGCCTGTGGAAAAGAGTACTTAATGAACCAGAACATTTTTTAAGTTTTTTTGCCGTTCCTTGGCTTTGTCAACAATGATTTGTAACTTTTTAACTATTTTTTCAATGACTGCAGTGTATGAGAGCCTCGTTGTAAGTTTCGAGAAGACAATTGAGTAGTTTATGGGGGAATCAGTTAAAATTCACTTATAAATACATTGCATAATTTGTTTTAGTATTTTTTTTTTTTTTCAATTTATTTGTTAGTTGGTAAATGGTGTGGTTTTTAGCCGACCATACACAGTTTCAGCACAGAAAAAGTTTAGATCTGTTAAGGTTCTTAACCAGGTAAGTGGTACGGGTTCATGGTGGGGTGGATACCTAATATGTGTAGGATTTTTTTTTGGGTGTGTGTAATTTAATGCACAATTATTTTTTATTAAATATTTTCTTGTCTTTTTTTTTTTTTTTTGTTTTTTTTACACTTTTTTATGTTTTTTTTTACATTTTTTTTTTTTTTTTTTAAAAAATCCCATGAAGGGAGAACTTGTTTACATTTTTTTTTTTTACATCTTGGTAATGTATTAGCCTATACCATATTAGGCTAATACATTATTATATCTTTGACAGGTCTGACACAGGCAGTGATCAGAACAGGCACACAATCTGCGGCTGATCACACTGGCTTCGATTACATCAGACAGTAAAAACAGCGAGGAACACAGCCATTGGGGCTTGACACTAGATCCCCAGGGCTTGACTGTGCACCACGGAGAGTGAATGCGAACGTCGGGGGCGCCGTTCCCCTAGGCTCATTTGGGGTCCCCCCCAAAAAAAAGCCCGACGGCCCCCGGCTCAGTACACCTGGGGTCAAACCTGTCCTGGGGGTGCGTGTTCCGAAACAACTCCTACAGAGCATGGAAAGATCCCTATTGTATTGCGTCTGGATGTTTGGACGAACTGCTGGCAATCAACCAGGGTAAAAGCACCGAGGATGAGATGTTTCTCTCCCCCTTGCTGCCCCTGGTTCTCCACTAGAAGACTGTTCTGGGAACAGGGCTGTGTAAGTGACAGGCCACCTCGGACAGGCCTTCACGACCTCATGCGAGCTGTAGCTCTCGGTTCTGCGTTCTTCTGTGCTTGCTAGTGTCTTGAACTGTTTGGCTGTTTTAGATTGCGGGTGGGGGGGGCTGGAAGTTGGTCTGTGTCGCGGTGCCATTCGCGTAGGGTGTCGTTCTGTAGCCGGCGGAGCGGGGGGCCCCCGGAGCCGTACGGTCGCGCCGCTAAACTCCCAATGTCCATCTAATGCAACGATTGCAGGTCACAGCACACCAGCCAAAAAGAGCGTAGCTCGTCATACTGAACGACGCGTGAAATATGTCCTCAAGGCAAGAGCATCGTTAATTAGATGATTGTACAAGGGGGCCATTTTATATGTAGTGAACCCCCTCCATAAATAAATAAACTGGACTCCAACTCTAAAAAAACACAGTAGGTCTTATCCCGACAATTTTTTCTTTTAATTAGAGCATTAGGGGCTTGAAAATGGAAAAAAAAAAAAAAAAAAACCAACAGCAATTTATTCCGTTTAAATTAGTTTGTTTTTTTGTAGGCTTCATCTTTTCCATCTTGTTGCATCATCTTTACACAGATAGTTCACCTGGTGTTATGATAAATGGACGCTGCCGATGGGGATGAGGGAGGATAAGGACTTTTTATACTCTCTGCCTGGGGACGGTACATGAATTAAACAATAAATTACAATTTAGTGATTTGTTTTTTTATTGTTTTATATTACTTTTTAACACACCATAAGAAGTGGTGTAAAAGAAATTAGTTTTTATATCATATTCTGAGAACTCAAGGTAACTGTGTTTTTTTTGTGTGGCATTAGTTGACGTTTCATTGTACTATGTAGGGGATCATAAGAACAACTTTGATCACTTTTTTATCGATAAAAAAAAGTACAATTTTTAGAATATAATAAAAAGTATAAATGACAAGTTAAACAAGTAAAAAATTTTAATATTTTTATCTTTGTACTGAATTTGTCGTGCCATTACAATCCGGAATAAATATCTTGCCCACTATTGCCCCCCAACCACCCATATACATAAAATCACAACCGAAAGTAAAGTCAAATCGGGGTTTGAAACTGTAGAACTAGTAACAAGGATTACTAATGGAGCCATTTATAGTGCTGCAGCTTGCAACTGCACGCTTGCCATGCCATCCCCTTGAGAATATGTCCATGAAACCCATCCCACCATGTAGCGGTATAATCCACAGCACAGCAGTTACCAGAGTATGACTTTTATTTACCATTTTTGCTTACTTTTCCCTTTTTCAATTTCCCCCCTTTATGCTAATTCACACAACACCGACCATTGTACAGTGGTGACACTTCCCAGTTCATTATAATGAAGTTGTTTATACTTGATTTACTCTTTATTTTCTTTAAAGCTCTGCAAACTACGGCACAGTTACTGAAGCTTCTTCTCCGTCTCATATGACTGACCACAGTAATTATTTTCACAGTAATTGTGTTGGATTATCTACTTAGTTTAAGTATTTAGCAGATTTATTTTTTATGTTTTGTAACTCTTAACTTTTATTTAGTGTTTATTGGAGAAAATACAGAATTTTTGTACAACTAACTATTTGAAGATTGTGCATTGTCCGCTTGTCCTACACGTGTAGAGACATAGGGCCACATGTATGAAAACATCTAGTCTGATAAGCAAACCAATCAGAGCACCAACAGCACTCCCGCACGCTTTCATTTTATAAATTCTCAGGAGAAAGTGAGAGGGGCGCTCTGATGGTTGCTATGAGCTCTGAATGGTTGCTATGTGCAACAAAGGCGTGAATTTTTTAGACCAAGACAGTTTTTCATACAGTTTCCCTTAAAGATGTTCCTGTGTGGCCTTCCTTCTCCAGACGAAGGTCTGTTTTGTAAGTGAAGAGGGTCCTTTGTTTGGTTTCCTCGTTCTCCCTGTCAGACTATTTGGAGCATATTTTTTTATATCTCTGTGTTGTGCTGTTCCTCTGTTATTCCTCCTAGAAATTAATTACCAATCTGTCATATGGGTGTTGCCAATTGAGAGGGGGGTTGTCCTTGCACAGTCTAAGGCTAGATCCACATAGGAATTTGAAAATTCTGCCCAAAATCCGACGGCATTTTCCCTCACGATACATTTCCGCTGGCCCTCAGCCCCGCACGTCGCCTGGTTTTTTTTTTATTTTTTTTTTTTTTTTTTTTTTTTTTTTTTTTTGTTTTTCTTTTTTTTTTTTCACTTTATATCTTTTTCGCAAAAAACACTGTGAAAATGGACGGCAGTCCGGCAGAATATGCAACATGTTCTATGTTCCCGTCAGGAAGGTATTAAGGTTTTGTGAAAGCCCACGAGTTAAAAAATCTGTTGCTGTAGTCTACTATTGAGGGCATACACAGGCGCGTGGGTACGGGTCACATTTGATCGCAGAATTGCTAAATAATGCATCCCGAAAAAATCGAAAAGTCCAGGACAGGTACCTATCTCTAACATTGTCCAGAACAAACTGCTTTTTTTGAAAGTCATTGTGTGCAGGGACACAACTCCTTGTCAAAACTGGAATAGTTAACACCCAGCTGACGATTCGAGTAATACATTTTTTTAAAGAGGAGATAGCAATGGAACAAGGCACAATACAGACAGACTTAAACTTTACTCACCACATTACTCTCCATAACCCACATTCAAGGCCATGAAGGGAAGGGACGCAGGGACCCGCGCCCTGTCCGCCATAAGAATAAATGGCAGTCGGCTGTGGGCAATAAACAAACCTTGAAGCTAAATGGTTTGTCCTTAAAAATCTGCCAATCAGGCCCCGGGGCCACCCGATCCCCCTGATATCTGCCCTCCTCATATTCTGCAAAAAATGGTGCTGTTATTTTTTTTTATTTTGTGACTTTAAATGATTTGGAAGAAATTGACAGAATGTCGTTTTCCCCCCCCTTTCCTCCCCCCCTCGTTTTTCCCCCGCTCGCCCTTACAGTTATAATTAACCTGGCAGGGAAGGAGAGGAGTGGAACCCTTTTTTGCTCGATTGGAAGCTTGTACGAAACACTAACACCACAACCCTCAGACACCTGGCGATGTGAGTGGTTGGTTTTCCTTTTCCTTTCCTACAGCACAATACAGAGTTATAAGAGAAGATGCTCCAGAATTATTCCACAAGTAGCACAAGTATTTAGTATAAATCCTCTTTAAAGGTACTGTCCAAAATTTGACAAAAAAGGGTCATATCTGTTCCAAGGAGGGCTATGTTCTGGTATTTGCAGTTTCTTTCCTTAGATCAACAAGCTCTATGGCATATACAAAAGAGGTGTGTCCCTATGAGAGAAGTTATAATTCAAAACAGTGGTTCTCCCGACATACTGTGTACAATGCTTGTCAGGGTTGTGCACTATGGATGCTAATGAACCTTTTAACATCACCATGAAGGTCCAGCTACACATTATTCCTCTTCTCCTGTACCTTTTCCCGTGCCTCTTCACTATCATAATTTCACCACAATGTAAGACTAAGTTGTGATGACATTCCAGCACGTGCCAGATAATTTGCATTACAATTTAGTTATACATGCGCTTCCTTAAAATGGTTGTCTTGCTACATTGATTCATCTTACCTTCAGTCCTGTTTTCTTAGTTTAATTTTGAATTCAGGGGCGTGTTTACTGGCTTCTTCTAGGCTGCAGTAGCAGGTCTTACTATAGCACCATCATTGGCGCCTAGTTAGAAGAGGACTGAACAGGTCGTTAGCTATAGCGACCTGAGGAGCTGATCAGCCCATGCAAGAGGGTATCTAGGAATAGGGTAAGAGACACTGTTAATGGGGACATATATTGCAAAAGTGACTGTGTTTTTTGCAAGATCTTTAACATAAAAAGCAATCATTGTAGTAAGACAACCCCTTTATGCTGTTAGGGTGCCAAGCAGGATTTGGCCAACTGGAAGGAGGGTAGGTGGCAATGAACTTTAGTAATGTATAAGCCTGACTCATCTTTCCAAAGTAGTGTTTCCGGTCATTTGCATAATATGGAAAATCTACTGGGCAGTTTTTTTTGGGGTAAAAACAGGTTCGACAACTTTCTTAAATGCAGAGTGTTAAGATCTTTAGTTTTATAGAATGTATTTACTTTGGTGTCATTAAAGGATATGACAGGTTCCACTTAAATTGTAATATATTGGACATACAGATCTCCTTAGTTATCAGGCAGCACATCAGCAGCTAAAAATTCTTCACCCCACTCCCCCTCCCACTATGGGGTAACCCAACAGATAGTAGAACATACTACTAAGTTTTGGTGTTTTGGTGGGAACTTAACACAACCTTTGTACTTCCTTGTGCTTCAGTAGCAAGACATTATAAAGCACTCAGAGCTTTCTGTGGCTAAACTTACACTATTAACTTAAAGGGGTCTCACTACAGGGATTGCTGCTTTTTATGTTAAAGATCTTGCAAAAACAAGTCACTTTGCAATTTGTGTCCATTTAAACAGTGTCCTACCTATTCTAGATATCCTCCCTCTTGTATGGGCTGCGTCAGCCTCAGTTTGCTATAGCTACAGACACCGTGTTCATCTCTCCTGACAGGCCTCCACCAGTAGTTGCTATAGCTACAGACCTGTTCAATCTCTCCTGATAGGCAGCCAGTGCTGGTCACTATGGCTACAGAACTGGTGTCCTCAGCAGCTCAGTCACTGCAGGCCAGGAGAAGCCAGTAAAGCCAGTAAACACCACCTGAATTCAAAAATGAATCTGATAAAACAGGACTGAGGTAAGATAAATCGATGTAGTGGAGACCACCCCCCATTAAAGGTGTTGTGAGCGCTATTAAACAAAGATCAATGTCTACAGATTATGGGGACAGTAAAAAAAAGCACTTTTTTTAATTGATTGCATTACCATCAGTCACTTTGTTTAGCATATTATGAGATTTTCTGTGCATTCTGTTTTCTATTTCTGCTGCTGCTGGGTCGAACATACGCCCCTGACCGGATCCCGCCCCCCTCTTTAGACACCCCCCTGTACTGTGATTGGCTGGCAGACATTTTCATTCAGCATGTGAAAGATACGCCCCAGACAGGAAATGCCAGCGGGCCACGCCCCCTGCGCTGTTATGGCTGCCTGCACACTCTGGTTTACTCCCCTCACTGTAGCTGTTTAAAATCGATAGTGAAACCAAGGTCTGCTGGCTCTATATATATCTCCCAGCTCTAGGGTGAATGATTTGGGCAATGACTGGCTGTTTAAGTCACAGATCCCCTCATATAACAGAGTCTTTTACAGGCTCCTACCTGTTAACAGGGGAAGAGAAGGTGTAGGAGGGCAGTGTGCATGCTCCATATAAACCCATTAAGGCTGCCCTGGTAACAGAAGGGGAGGGGGGCGCAGTGTACACCTCCAACAGAGTGTTTTCTCATTCAGGCTGTGTGGTATAAACTGTTTATTGCCTCATCAAGGAGAGCTTGTGGAGTCAGCTAAAGCTCTGAGACACATGAGCAGCATGCAGGAGGCTGTATAGCTGTTTCTCTGCAGAACATCCTTCTGCTTCCAGTGCACAGTCAGAATGATGATGTCACAGGATCCTTCATTGCGGAGAGACACCCTCCTGGAAGAGACACGCCAGCTGAGAGGAGAGACAACGCCTGCAGAGAGGAGAGTCAACGCCTGCTGAGAGGAGAGATACGCCTCCTGGAAGGAGAGACAAAACGCCTAGCGAGAGGAGAGACACGCCTGCTGAGAGGAAGACACGCCTGCTGACAGGAGAGAACAGCCTTCAGACAGGAGAGACACTTCTGCTGGAGAGGAAGAGTGACAACGCCTGCTGAAGAAGAACACGCTGCTGACAGGAGATGACATGCCTGCTGACCAGTAGAGACACGTCTGCTGAAGGGGGAGAGACACGCCTAGCTGGAGCAGGAGAGACACGCCTCTGAGAGTAGAGACACGCCTGCTGAGATAAGAGACACGCCTGCTTGAGAGGAGACAACTCCGCTGAGAGGAGAGACACTCCAGCTGAGAGGAAACACGCCTGCAGAGAGGAGAGACGACAACGCCTGCCTGAGATGAAGACACACTCTGCTGGAGAAGACACAACGCCTGCTGAGGGAAGAGACACGCATGCCTGAGAGAGAGACCCCCCTGCCTGAGAGGAAGGGGAGACACACCTGCTGAGAGGAGAGATAACGCCCTCCTGGAAGGAGAGACAGCGCCTGCTGAGAGGAGAGACACGCCTGGCTGAGAGGGAGAGACACACCTGCTGATAGGGTAAATACGCCTCCTGAAGGAGAGACAACGCCTGCTGAGAGGAGAACCACGCCTGCTGAGAGGAGAGAACGCCTGCTGAGTAAGGGAGAAACGCCTCCTGGAAGGAGAGACACGCCTGCTGATAGGAGATAACAACGCCTGCTGAAGGAGAGACAAGTCTGCTGAGAGGAGAGACACACGCCTGTCTTGAGGATAGACACCCCCTGCTAGAGGAAGACATGACTGCTGAGAGGATAGACACGCCTGCTTGAGAGATAGACGACCCTGCTGAGAGGGAGAGACACGCCTCATGATAGAGAGCACGCCATCCTGGGATGAGAGAACACTCCTGCCTAGAAGGTATGAATACACGCCAGCTGAGATGAAGACACGCCCCTGGAATGAGAGACACGCCTGCTGATAGAGAGCACACGCCTGCTGAGAGGAGAACACGCCTGCTTAGAAGGCAGAGACACGCCTCCAGGGGAGAGAGAACACGCTCCTGACAGGAGAGACAACGCCTCCTACAGGAGAAGGACACAACCTGCTGAGCGGAGGACCACCCTGCAGAGAGAGATACACGCCTCCTGGGATGAGAGACATGCCTGCTGAGAGGAGCGACTCATCCTGAGTCTAGTCAGTCTCAGAGAATTAGCTGAACAGCATGAACAGTTCAAACGATACAACCCCTTTAAATAGTGGTCTTTTATTCTGTATAAGATACAATAAGGGCTAACACAGGATATCTGATGGAGTATGTCTACCATAGAGTCCCCCCAAATAAAAAAAATTGGGGGGAAAAGTTCCTGGGTTGTAACTGGAATCCATAGGAACTGGCAAAATGAGACGAGCTTTACCACAATAAATTGAAACAATAACATAAACATAATAATTAAAGGTATAAATATTAGCATCATATATTAGAGAACACACATAGTGGTTATAGACAGCAAATTCTTTAAACCTACAAAATGTTTAATGTTCTTGGATCTGAGTGGACAACCCTCAACCTTTGGTCCTCGTAGCAGCTGGCATAACTTATGCCTATAATGTGACCCCATACCGTGTTGGTCCCGTATTACACATATTACAACTCCATAATACTTATGGCCTGTATGGAGGTGTAACACTGCTATGTAAATTGCTGTTATTATTATTTATTTTAAAACGACATTAATTCCAGGGTGCTGTACATTCAAGGGGGTCACATACATAACAAGTTTCGAACAGAGTACACTGTCAACAATAAAAAAGGGGAATGTTTCTCCTGGGGAAGAGCACCATATAGGTGTGTGGAGATTCAGAATTGCCTTTTGCACTCCACCTAGCATCTGCATATCACAAGGCATTATGGGAAAAGAGCTGAGAAGCTCAAGCGCCCTCTATTGGATGTAACAAATCCTCAATTTGCTTTTGACCCACTGAGTCTTTGGAACGCAATAGGGATATTAACCAAGCCAGTATCACCAATATGCATACACCTGTTTTGGGATTTTGCCCCTCATCAGTGCAGAGCAGAGCGATACTGGCTGGCTGGGTGGGAGGCAATGAGTGACTCAGAAAGGGGAATATTTCTCCTTGGGGAGAGCAGCATATAGGTGTGTGGAGATTCAAAAATTGCCTTATGCACTCCGCGAAGCATCTGCATATCACAAGGCATTATGGGAACTGACAATTGGTACAGAGGGAGAGAGTCTACAAAGAAGGAGGAAAGAGACAGAAGGTGAGGGGCAGACTTGTTTGTGGGGTGGTGTAGGGGCAGAGGGGTTATTGTAGGTGGTAGGCTCTCCTGAAAAGATGGGTTTTTGAAATTAGTGAGGTAGAGTAGAGTCTTATGTGCTAGCGAGATAAGCTCCAGAGTATGGGTAAAATAATTTGCTGTGAGATAAAGTCCCACCAGAAACTCCAATTACATCGACTGCTGCATTTCCTCTCCAACTCATCATTCCTTGCTGTAGGACATTGGATAACTAAAAGGATTTCACACAATGCTTTTTTTCTAATTACAGAATTATTACTGTTCTTCCAGGAGGCTGTTGGATGCTTGACCTTGGAAAATAAACTTTGATTTTTCTGGTAGAATCTTTAATTTTTCATCATGAAATTTGCTTACTGCAATAATTTGTACTAACATTGAAACAGCCAGAAAGAAGTAAGAGATACTTCATGTGGATAATGTTAATTTTCCTTGGCACTGCAGAGAATAAGGGTCATTGACCTTGTGTTTTAAGGATGTTGCTAAAGGTCAAAGGACTGAAAGAAGAAATGTCTACAGGGATATCTGAGCAACAGATTACATTAATCAAAGTTTGTTACCCCATCCTGTATCTTAACAGCTGGAGGCCCTTTCCAGCAGTAACAATCTTTCATACTAATAATATATGCATGCATCACAACAAAATGATTCTTTTCAACCTATTTTAATCTGGTTTATCAGTCAGAAAATGTATTAGACATTGAAAAATGTCTCTCTGTAGATGTTGCAAACCTCCAGACCTGCCTTCACCAATTTATGTTTCTTAAAGGGGTTTTGCCACAATCTCATTTCATACCTCTTGCTTCCAGCTCTGTGTGCTCAGAAGGGGGCGTGTGTGATTTGTTTGAATTGCATATCATGTGACCGAACAGGATGACATCACCAGGCCTTACCTCTCTCTAGTCAAAGAAAGGTCTGTTTATGTAAACAGCTGTGAGTAGTTACAATGTAGCTCAGAGGTAAAGCTTTTTACCTCCATACACAAGGGTCCTTGGTTCAAATCCCTGCAGGAACCAAATCTGTGGATTTTTTTTTCTCTTTATTAATGCACAGACCTGATTGAGGTTTCTTTTTTGAGTTATTTGCACTGTTCGACTAATTACTAAGGAGTACAGAGGACAGGAGTAGAGTGACAGCACCTGGGGTTTGAACACTCAATAGCTGCCTGAGAAGATAGGTGATGTCTTAGCATGTCTGAAGAGCTCTCAGCCCTGGTCGTATCCCCTGGAAACGAGCTGTAAACAATGGATCACTAAGGAGCAGCTGAAACAAAAATGGTCCAGAATTTTTAATAATGATGCATGGTGAAAATGTTTATTATTTAATTTCTAAGCTTCCCACGTCAATTTTACTTCGTGGCAAAACCCCTTTAACCACTCACCATAATTTTGTCTATATTCTATTCCCTAAAATGTTATGCATTTAATTACAATTTTTTTGCTCTTGCTTTAGGTATAATGGAGGATGGGAAGTCAACTCAGACGTGTGTTACAGTGTCATCCTCTGGCAAAGAAACCCTCAAGAAAACCAATTCAGGAACACAATGTGGGAAGCCAACGGTCTACTCCACAGGAACAAAGTCACAAAAACAGAAGAGTGTCTGCAGGACTACAGAGGTATCAATCCTTCTACAAGTGTGCCACCTGACTGTAAAAAAGCGGGGCCATAGCCTAATTTTAGCTTTGCAAAAATTAGAAATAGCTTGGGCATATCGTCTGTAAAAGTAAACAAACTTATTATTCTTATAAGCAAAAAGTAGCGTAATGCGTTTCAGACCAGGACTCGGTCCATGATCACCAATAATTTTAGTATAGTCAAATAGGGCAGTGACCATGAGGCCTTAAACATCTAGGTGCCTCTACTTTCCTGCCTCCAGCATGTGTCATGTTGAAATGGGAATCCAGAAATACGATAATACAAAGAAACAGCCCAGAAAGAACATATTTTTGATTCGACAAAGTGATTTATTTTGAGAGATTAAAGAGGTTGTCTTACTACATTGATTTATCTCACCTCAGACCTGTTTTCTTAATATCACTTTGAATTCAGGGACGTGTTTACTGGCTCCTACTAGGCTGCAGAGGAAGCCAGGTCTGTAGCTATAGCAACCAGCACTGGCAGTCTATCAGGAGAGATTGAACAGGTCTGTAGCTATAGTGACCTGAGGAGCTGATGCAGCCCATACAAGAGGGGATATCTAGGAATAGGTAGGACACTGTTAATAGACACATATTGCAAAGTGACTTGTTTTTGCAAGATCTTTAACATAAAAAGCAATCCTTGTAGTGAGACAATGCCTTTAAGCAAGCCAAATAGAACAATGCCAGAAACATACAAATATATGATGCAAAATTCATATAATAATAGGATAATAGCATCTTCTGAAATACCAGCTGTAGACATTAATGCTACTTTCATAATGTATAGTATACAAAACATTGTAAAGATTTTATAAGAGACCAAAGCAACATAGGGCGACATGTATGTACGGGGCTGCGGCACTATTCTGGTGTCCTTTGAGTCCAAAAACTGGTGCAGCCCTGTTCTCTAGATTTATAATCAGGCACACTCCAAAATTAGGTGCATTATGCAGTGCCTGCTGCACTTTATAAAGCTCCCAAGACGTGGGGGCGTTCAGGGGACGTGTCGTACCACAACCGTATAATTCTATACATTTATGACTGGAGAATGGCAAAACCAGGTACATTAATACTGGTACAGTGAAACCAAGTTAAAAGTGGTTTACCTGAGCCTGAGTTGACGTTTTAGGAGCTAGAAAGTGCTGAATCTATGACCCACTGTAGAACAGGTTCAGAAATTCAGCCGCATTCTACAGTACTAATGAAATAAAATTGATGTTTGGGTGACAAAATTAATTCATGTCGTCCATAGTGCATACCTAGACTTAATGATAAAACCGAACTGTTATTAGTATCAAACAAAAAAAATATAGAAGATATACAACAGTCTTAATACAATTATTAACCATTCCCATATGTATCAGAGGAAAATAAAGCAAAAAAGAAAGCCCTGCCTGTCCACATATCGGGGTGACCGCCCCGATAAGGATAACCCAAGTGGGACTTAACCATATCAATAAACTATACTGCCCCTTGAGATAGGTAGAAGTGGAAAAAATTATATAACCTTTCTTCTGACAAAGTGAACAACCAATGTTCATTTTTTGTTATATACAGTTGAAACCAGAAGTTTATATACACTATATAAAAAGACACATCTGCCTGTTTTTCTCACTATCTGACATGAAATCACAATAAACCTCACCTGTTTTAGGTCAATTAGGAACCAAAATGATTTATATTTGCCAAATGCCAGAATAATGAGAGAGAGAGAATTATTTAAGTCATTTTTATTGCTTTCTACAAAGTCAAAAGTTTCTATACATTTCATTAGTATTTGGCAGCATTTTCCTTAAACTGTATGACTTGGGTCAAACGTTTTGGATCGCCTTCCACAACTTCTCACAATAGTTGGTAGGAATTTTGGCCCATTCTTCCTGACAAAACTGGTGTAACTGAGCCATGTTTGTAGGTCTCCTTGCTCGCACCTGCCTTTTTAGCTTTGCTCAGAATTTTTTTTATTGGATTGAGATCAGGGCTTTGTGATGACCACTCCAAAACATTGACTTCTATCCAGTTTAGCAGTATGCTTTGGGTCATTGTACATTTGGAAGACCCATTTCCGCCTAAGCTTTAACTTCCTGGCTGATGTCTTGAGATGTTGCCTCAGTATTTCTACATAATCTACTTTCCTCATGATGCCATCTATTTTGTGAAGTGCACTAGTCTCCTCTACAGCAAAACAACCCCACAACACGATGCTGCCACCCCCGTGTTTCACAGTTGGGATGGTGCTCTTAGGCTTCCAAGCTTCTCCCTTTTTTTCTCCAAACGTAACAATGGTCATTATGGCCAAACAGTTCAATTTCAGTTTTGTCAGACCACAGGATATGTCTCCAAAAATGTTTATGTTCCTGTGTGCATTTGCAAACATTAATTTGGCTTTTATGTGTTTCTTTTGGAGTAATGGCTTCTTCCTGGCAGAGTGGCCTTTCAGCCCATGTTGATAGAGTACTCATATCACTGTGGATAATGACACAATCTATCTTACCAGCTTCTTCACAAGGTCTTTTGCTTTTGTTCTTGAGTTGATATGCACATGTCAGACCAAAGCACGCTCATATCTGAGACACAGAACCTGTCTCCTTCCTGAGAGGTATGATGGCTGGACATTCCCATCTTGTTTATAATTATGTATAATTGTTTGTGCAGATGAAGGAGGCACCTTCAGGTACCTGGAAATTGCAAAACATGAAGTGGAAAGCCAGCCTTAAGCAACCAGTGTTAGGAAAATGCTGTGCATAGATGTACAGTCCCAAGCCACAGCGTCACATATTCAGAAAAATAGAATATCCAGCACGCATTCAATGGTCAATAAAAAACAAATGCTAACTTTATTTAGAACAGTAATAAAAACTTTCAAAAAAGTCACTCACCAGTGTAACAGTAAAATAGTCAATCAAAAATAGGCATGATGGAGCAGTTATACGCTGACGCGTTTCGGACTTAACACACACGAGCCCTTACTGAACAAATGACCTATTTGGTAGTCTTTTTCCCTAATATCTTTAGGCATAGTTGTTTTTTTCATGGAGATTTTATAAAAGCCCAGAACAAAGAGTATCAGTATATATCAGAGTAAATCAAAAGAAAAAAAGAGAAAAGTATTTCTAGTGAACAGAATATATTTCCAAGCTCCAAACACTGTAAAAAAACATTTTTATTGTATGTCTCAATAAAATAAATTCCTAAAACAACACTAACATACATAAACATAGATACCGTATGTGCAATGAAAGATTATGCAATCCAAATAGTAATAATGCTCCAATCCAAAGATATGCACAAAAACCAATAAACTGTACACAACATTTATCATGACCTCAGTCTAATCATGATGGTGCAAGTACAGAAGAATTTTTTTTTTACAGAACAAAAATTACATTATATCAATACACTAAGTCAAAAAGGGTCACTCTTACCCAGCTTTAGGAGTAGGTGGTCTTAGAAGGAGATACAGGACAATGGATCTTTCCACAGAAAACCCTATGATATCTTACCCTAAAGCCTATAACACAGAGAACCCGTCCCAATAAGGGCGACTCCGCCAGGAACCTACCGCTTACTAGATTATCCCCTAGCACCTATTTCAGTTTGTTACCAGGCACTGTACCATATGTTTAGTGCAGAGGACCAGATCATCTGTCATTTTGCCATATGCATGAAGTCTCTGGTCTCATCTTTAACCCCTTATGTTCTGAGGTCTGGATGTCTCATTATATCATAGACTCCAAAAGATCTCTAATACATCTGAGGTATATTTTGGGACAACTTTACATGTTTAGGGTATTATAGGGGTATTATAGGGGATAATCTATCCTGGAGGAGTTGCCTTTATTGGGGTGGGAGCTCTGCATTACATCATAGGGTTTTCTAGGGAAAGAACCATCCATCTGCATATTCTTTGAAGACCTTTCTCTAGAATACCCTAGGATATAACGCAGAGCACCCACCCCAATAAGGGTGACTCCGCCAGGAACCTACTCTGCGCCTGCTGATGACATTACAATAAGTGAGCAGGTGTTGCTGCAGCCAATCACAGGCTTAGTCCGCCATGTGCTGTATATTCAGGAAGAGACCACTGAAAAATTAAGTCAGTGTCCCCACGACACGGGCTTTCACCCGTTTTTTCAGATGGTTTTCAGTTTTTGAAAACTGTCTGCAAACCGGGTGAAATTTTTTAACACAGTCCCCACTGCACGGGTTTTCCGCCCGGTGGTCTTTCAGACTGCCAGCGGCCCGAAAAGCATAGGACATGTTCATTCTTCCGTCCGGTTTTCGAGTGGCAGAAGAACATGTCTAGGCGAAGGGGGAGGGCTTTTCTCTGCTAATCGCGGAGAAAAGCCGTCCCCCTGAGGCTGTGTGTAAATGGTCCCAAAGGGTTATGTGCCATCATAGTCCGGGAGCACCAGTGGCGCCATAATAAGGGCATGTCCCCACTGCACGGTTTTTCGGCCGGTTTTTCAGCCAGTTTGCGGTTTTTCAAACCGCCTGAAAAACCAGCCAAAAATAGCACAATTGTGCTCTTTGGAAAACCAGTGCAGCAGTCCCCACTGCACGGGTTTTCCGTCTGGCGGTTTTGCCGCTGGTGGTCCGGCGGCAAAACATTGAGCAAGCACATTCTTCCGTCCGTTTTTTGGACGGAATTTGTGTTTCTCGCTGAGAAAAGCCATCACCCCGCGGCCGTGGGGACGGGCGCAAAACAGGACAAATACCGGCCGGCATACCGACCGGTATTTGTCCTATGCCGTGGGGATGTGCCCTAAGTGGGTTTCAAAGATGAGGTGGTTTTTTTTCTACTTTAGAACCTTGGCAGACAAGCATTTTGTTAAAATAGAAAACCCCTTTAAGAAAATCAAATTTTTCTTTTATTTTTTATACTTTATCTAATTGTAGGAAGCCTTCACATACTCCAGCTTTTCCCAGAAGACTGGTGTTGATTGGTTCCTGCTTATTTCCCATCCTGAGACAGGAGAGTCTAGCAATAGTTCTCACCTCTCTCCATTCCTTGAGGGAGAAGAAGGAAGAAATAATCTATAACTTTAATTGAAAATGTTGCAGTGTCTGCAAACTAAAAAAAAATATCACTGGAGCACATGAAGCACTGGGTGTACCCTCTATATTCGGTTAGAAAAAATATGACATACAGATACCAAACTGCTGTCTTGTAGGAGGCATACATGAGCCGGTGTAAGATAATAGAGAATAGATTTATCTAGCTTCATATACAATTAAAAACATGACATTTATTCTTTCCTCTAAAAACCATGATCACAGAAGTCATTTACGGCTTAGCTTAGCTGTATGTCCTCTGTGATCATGATTTTTACAGGATGAGATAACCGTCATTATTTTTTAACTGTAAAGGACGTTAGATACATCTATCTTTGATTCCAATCTAGATTGGCCTTGTAGCAGGGGCACCTTTATGGTAGGCACAGCATTTATGCCTTATGCGCACGATCATATTACTGCTCCATTTTACAGTCATAATAAGGCTCCTTTTCTAGCGCATGGGACATAATCAATAATTTAGATCAGCTACTCTTTTTAATTATAACATCCTCCAAAAACTGCAAATTCAAGTTTGGATGAAATCTGTAGCCTTCTAGCAACACCTTAAGTTTAATTTACATCTTCATCGGAGAATCCATGTGGAAACTCCATCTCAGAGGCTTTGGTGGGTCAGTTAAATGACAGACACCAACAGTGCCCGACGGGCCCCATTGCCTATAATGGGTCCTTCAGGTTTCTACCTGGGTGACCATCATTTTAACAGAAAAAAATATGCATGCTTCACTATTTTGTCCCTAATTTGCTCTGACACAGATATAAGCCTTACTCCAAGTACTACTTACCAACTGTGGATAAAATCAATAGCAGTGCTAAGTTTTTGGCAACAGAACATGAATAATCCAATAGCTTTGGCAAAAAGATTGCTTTTTACCCTTAAACCCAACTAAGACTTTTGCTGCACAATGCCAAATAAGATGGTTGAATACACAGGTAAAACTTGAAGCTATTGCTCCTAATGCAAAATCTGTTACAGCAACTCCTAACCATTAGGCACCATTTATAGTACGTCTACTTCTTTAAGGCAGAGAGTCCTTGTAAGCAACCTTAAGCTCCTTTGCAGGGGTTCCATCAAAGCAGTACTAGCAGTACTCCTGTTAGGGGCCCTAATCAAGTAGGGGACCACTTATATGGTGTAAGATAGGAACTGGTAATGGGCGGGATGTGGGGCCAGATGCTTCGGGTGTATGGGGCTCCAAAATTACTGACAGCCATATTCCTATGTGCATGAATATTGGTTTATTGGATTGTGGTACACACAAAAAGTTGCCCTGCATTGCAACTCCTAGCAGCTGCTGAACCATGGACTCAATGGATTGCAAACATTAGGGAAGATTTCTCAAAGTTGTCTAATACTTAGACAGTGCAAACTTCGGGCGACATGTATGTACTTTGGCGCCCACATCTCAATTGTATCGCGCGCATTAGTAATGTAGAATGTGCCAGAATGTATGATCCTGTTCTCCTGCAGGACATACATTTGGCGCATTGTAGTGCCAATATAAGTCTGTCTCAGGTAGACCACTTTGAAATGGCTCAGCCCCATTCATGCATGCCACCCTTAGACTATGTGGGGACAGATGTGGGGCAGGTTTATACTGTCTAGTTTAACTTTACACCACCTATTAGTTAGCTTACTTAAAGCCACTAATTGCGGAAAAATGTGGGGGCTTTTTTCTTTTTGCACACCCGATAAGCCATGCACTTTCCACAATGTCACTCCCTTTTACCTAGGCAATACCCATTTTGATGGACAAAGCACAGAAGTGTATAGAAACTGTATAAAATACATTAATAAATGTGGTGTGACGCATGTACGCCAGTATTTTGGCACACGTATGAGAATTCTGGTGCAGCTGCCATAATAAATGTGCTCCATTGTGCTCTCCGACACAAGTTAGTGGGGCTGGAAATTGCACAATCCACATTCCAGTCCCAGTAGTTATCCTGGCCCTCTTTAATGTCCAACGCCACTATTCTGGGCTCATATTTCCCACATTTTATATAAAAATAGTCAATCTAATTTTTCTGTAGAAGGAAAGATAGGATAGTCTGCTGTAAGCCAGAAATTCTTCATGCACCAGTGATCAGCCCTTGCTTTCTTCTCAGGAGTAAACAAATCCATGTTTCCTACATTTAATGTAGGGCTTATAAGACAAAACATGACTTAATTTATGCCATTCGAGTGTGAAATTTTGTAATATATGTAAGATTACAAAAAGCTGCTGCAGCAAGAAGAGCGATTCATTTTCAGTAATATTATATCCTTGTGAAGGCTTCAGAGGCACACCATGGAATATATCGAATGCTATTAAGGTAAATCAAATTTTATGAGGAACTTGTTCCAGAGTTCATGATATGTTTATTGCAGTATTAGTTTGAAAGCCTTAATATAGCGAATTGCTGTTTTTTTTTGTCAAGGTCCAAACAAGTAGTCAAGGTTTCATTGTTTTGTACCTACAGAGCATTTATATGTAGGCATTACTTACAATATTGCTTACCTGGTTCTAGTGGAAAATAGGAATATAGGGTCTCAGTGGTGACATTTTTACATACCACTATGGATAGGGTCATCAACGGACCCCTGACACCAATAATGGACTAGAGGGACAGGCCAGTAGAGAGCTTGTGTGTAGATATCTGTCTAAAACATATCAAGGCAGAGAATCAATACTGAAAACACCATGGGGGACATGTCCGAAAATTGACGTTGCTGCGGCAGTTTTTAGGCGCATTTAATCGGTGTAAAGTGCGCCTGAAAGTACGAGCCTTACAAAAATCTGGCGTCTGTTATATCTTGCATAGTAAACTTAATGCACCTAAAAATGTGCATTGCGCAATCAAGGTACATAGGGTATCATTGCTAGTGTATGTAATGTGCCTATCGAGGCGCATTGCGTTACAGAGACACATAACATATCATTACTAGTGTATGTAATATGCCTCGATAGGCACATTGTGTTACGGAGGTGTATAACGTATCGTTGCTACTATATGTAATGCGCCTTTTTAGTCGCACTCTAATGTGTCGTACCTGGCGTATAATGTGCCTAGTGTTGGTACATTACAGTTCATTTATATCGAGAATATGGCATCAAAAGTTTTTTTGGGCACAAAATACACCAAAACTATGGTGCATTCGTATTGGGACATGTTGTCCCATATGACTTTTGTTTTTTTTGAGCTGATCTGCAAAATCCAATGTAATATTCCTCATTGTTTAAACCCACACCTCCCCATGGGCACCAAGTAATCCCATTGCCTTAGCCACCAGACTCCAGGCAAAATAACCTACCTAAACAGAGTGAGTACCTGGTGCTACAGTGAAATCCTCCAAAACTCAGCAATAGGTTCAATAAGCAACCTCCATCTCCATTATGGAATATACGGTAAAATAACTAACTCCTCAGATCAGGGAATGTACAGTTGTGGCGGAGTCTATGTTGACTGTGATATCATGGCTTTTCGTGTTATCTGCTTTTATTTCAAAGCAAAAGCCATTCAATAGAATTAAAAAAGTAGAGGTAGAGCTAACATTCTGTGCTGTGATATCATGGTGTGTTATCTGTCAAGTTTAGTTTTGCTACATCTGTAATCCACAGACCTCCCAGCTGGAATCCACACTATATAAACTACCTCCACACCCATTACTTATGACTCCTGGTGTATATCACTTACCCCCATTCCTTACTTAAGTGCTCCAAAAAACCACTTACTATATCCAAAGCTATCCCTATTTAATATTAACCACGTGGTGGGAAAAAGGCCACACATTGTCTTGTGTCTACCCAACAGCCAGTGAAATCAAGATTGTGTAAACTACCTCCACCCCCGTCATCCATAACACCAGGGTATATAATTATACAGGGAATATAATTTACCCACAGTCAAAGGATACAGTATATAATATATCCAATTTCCTGCCTACCTTACTAACTACGATTACTAAATATACCACAGAAACTCTAGTGCCAGAAGTAATTTTTTTTTACAAATAATATATTACACTGGTGGACATATATCAGATGTGCAGTTCTGTCACTGTACAGGAGTACGTAAAGGCAAGTTGGCTTATTAAAACCCCTTTTACCCCCTGTAATTTTATACAAATATATAAATGCTTCAAAATTCCATTATGAACAGTTGTTGATGTTGTGCTTCAGTTTCAGGTCCAATTTAACCCGATCTGAGCTCTTCGATTCAGGGCAGAACCTATTAAGTTTTGGTGATATTTTCCAAAATATTGACCATGACTGTAGCTGTAACCTAAATTTAATTGGGATTAGTTTTTTTATTTAAATGATCAGTTGGCTGACCCTGCGGCACTGTCGCTCCGATGTCACTTCCATCAAAGGGCACTTCCAGCCCAATGATACATTACAGTTCCCTATGTGGTATTTTATTGGTATTGACAACGGAGTAAAATCACTGCGCAACCGCTGTGAATTGGTTAATCCACTGAAACAAAATAAAAAAAAATTAACCCCAATTTAGGGTTAGAATTAAGGTTACAAACGGGATTAGGGCTAGGTTTAGGGTCAAAGTAAAAAAAATTGGGGTTTGTGATGTCCCTAATCCGATTTCTTTAACAAGCTCTGGAAAACCAGTGTCGAATTGAACAAAGGCAGATTTGAGCAATATAGAAAAGAAGGGTAACGAGTACAGCTCACCGGACTCCTCGGGTATCACGGGGTTATACAGCTGTCTTAACCCAAGCCCGGTGCACGGACGATACCCTGGTGGGATGAGAACACTCTGCAAATGGAAGCGAAGGTAACCCAGCACTCAAGGACGTGGATTAAATTTGTAGAAAACGTGGTTCACTCTTTATTGAAGAATTCTTAAAAGTGATTAAAAAAATCCAAACTGAAGTACCGTTTGCGTTTCGGTAGATCTTCAGCCCTTAGTCGTAAAATACTATGAACATTGTCAAATCTTTTAAATACCACCCGGAAACAAATCAAACTTTTTCACCTGTGTTTAACTCTTTGGGTACAAAAATGTGAACCCTATTACACCTAACATTAGAGTATTCAAAAAATTCTGAACTGGGATGCATAAATTAATTTTTAAACCCAAAAATAAAAAACCCAAAGAAGTACATAGGAAAAAATGAAAAAATCAGATATAATATCTAAAAAACTATTTTTGTCAAAAAGAGGAACTTTGTTTGGGAATGTAAAAAAAAAAAAAAACCCTTCAGTTAAATACTAAGTCTGTTCTAGGGTTAAAGTTAAAGGGACCCCTTAAGGAATAAAAATTGCTTCATGGTAAGCCCCCCCCCTTTCCCCCCCCCCCCCCCCCGATGTTTTTTGAATATTAATTGCATAACTTTTAAATTTCCACCATTTTTTGATGAAAATCCTAAAATTTTTTGGAGATCTCAGGACATTTGCGGGGGGAGAGTCTTTAATAAAAGTCCCAATCCTTTTTTAAGACATCTGGTGGTTCAGCCCAAATACTTATTAAAAAGAATGCCCAAAGAGGTATACGACATGTGAAAACATGAAGTTTTAAATTATGGTTTTATATTTTTTTATGTGTTGGGAAGATTAAAAAGTTCTGATTAACCATGTACTGCACTGTCCCGCACCACTGTACCGCCTCTTAAAAGAACCCTTGAGAAATCCATGTTTTTTCTCTCTTGGGTGGGGTTTAACAAAATGCATAAAAAAACATAAAAAGGGTTGGATCACACTTCTGAATGTCTTAAAGGGCACCTGTTTGTCCCAGTAGTAATTTTTTGGCCTTGATTTTTTAAAAGCCGGTTTTATAGGCTTTGGGCAGGGGTCCAATCCATAAAGAGCAAAGGGAAATTGAAAACCAGCGGAATTATTTTAAAAGAATGTTGGTTTAAATTTATTTTCCAGAATTGCTTTGTAAAATTCCGCTAGTGTTCAAGTTTCTTTGCCTTTATTAACAAACTACGGGGTAAAAAACTTGTTACCTATGTTTTGGGTTTTTTTGAGATGTACCGAACCCATCTTAAGAAATACCCCAAGTAGGGAATCTGTAGTGAGCACCGGAAAATACTTCTTTTATTTTTTTAATATCTCAGTGAATTGTCTATGTAAGCAGTAGTAAAAATATTGGGAATTTTATTTTTTCCCCTTTCATGTTTTTTGGTGATTAAAATTTCATCCCTATTTCTCTCTGATGCTCTGTTCACACCTCTCTCAATTCCCAAGGTTTTTCCCCCCTACTTTTTAATTTTTGGGTAATGTATTCTTCTCTAATTCTAGGTTTCTAAATGCTGCGTTTCTTTTGGGATCTAATAAATTCCCGTCGGGAGTTTGTTTTCACATGTTTGGGGTGGCGCTTGATGCGGCGAATTTTTTTCCCCTGCAATAGGTTTTCTATATGTGCTGAGTGAATTTTGCCACTACCTAAATCCCCATAAGTTTCAGATCCAAGAATTTGTTTCCTTGGAATTCTTTCATAGGTGAATTTAAAATTTCCCGGGTTTGGGAAATTTTAGATAATTTAAAAAAAGAAGTACCAAATAGCGATCCTGCCCGATTAGCAGGGTATCGTTATTATTGCATACAGTAAAAATGTCTGCAGAAAAAAGGGATTATAATCATTATATATATGTTTTTCCTCCCACAACCCACGAATTATTGCTAAAGAGGGTGAAAAACACGCCCCCATGGGCACCCCTGTATTTGCAAATAAAATGTCACCAAAAGAAAAATAGTTATGGCCCAGGAGAAATTCTGTAACTAAAAAGATGTATTTTTTAAAATGATCGTAATAGGTGTATTTATCCATTTGGCCCTAGTCCCTGTAAGCCAAATTGTTTTGGGGATGGGTGTAAGGGAAACGATGTCACCGAAACCCAAAAAAAATTCGGGCCTCCATGCGCACCGTTCATACACTTTAATATTCCCCTGGAATCTTAAAAAATAGGTGATTTTTGAACCGGGGTTGGAGGTGCCTATCTAGCCTGTTTAAAAGATGTTCTTTATCGAAAAAATGCCAGAAATAAGGTGATGGCGGTGGAAAATCCCTTTTTGTACTTTGGGTAACACATGAAAAATAGGGGGCCTAGGAAATTTTACTGTCATGTGTCCCTCTGTTTAACTGTTTTTTTTCCAAAGTGAGACCTTCTGCAATAGTTTGTCACCTTTTTTAGAGAAGCAATTAGTAGGATCTGTAGTAATTTTCCCATTTTTAAAAGTTCACACTGAGCATTTGGTTTCTAAAATAAAATCTCTATCCCGTACTGTTATGTCCCTCCTTTTTTCTGATCGCGATAATGGGTATGGGTTTATTCCAAAATCTTTGAGAGCCTGTTTATTTCCTAGCGTTAGATTCACGGTTCTTGGGGTTTTGGGGTAAATCTTTGAGCCCGTTCCCTAAGAAATTTAAAATCCTCCCCTGGATTGGGTTCTCGAGTTTCGGGTAAAAATCCCCATTCCCAATTATTGTAGTTAAAATCCATGTGGGAAAATTTTTTTGTAATGCCGGTCCCCTTTTAATTTCCCTCTAATGTAGTAGGGACTTCGTTCAAAAAAACTTTAAGCCCCGAGGGGAAAAAATTCTCTACCCCGGTTACATCCCTTTTTTACGAGTTTCTGGTTTTTCTTCAAAAAAAATGTTTCTTGACGTAAGAAATCTGACAAAATAAATTTACATCCTTTATGTCTCGTATGATTTTAAATCCGTGCAGGGGACATAACCAGACCCCTTTCCAAGGGTTAATCTGGTCAACAGATAGAATAATGCGACAGATTTTTTACATTGAGGTGAAAATACTTCATGACTATTGTCCCCCTTTTTTGTGGTGGGGGGGAGACTCAATGGTGGGGTCCCTGGTTTAAATTCCCGGATATGTCCGGTATGTGACCTCTTATGTTTCTTCCCCCCCACTCCCCGGCGTTTCCTTCCCCCAAAAAATCTGCCGTTTTTTTAGGGAAATAAATTGTGCGTAGGTATTAGCACTAGGATCTAGTATCCCTCAGAGTTGAGGTGAGTCCCAGTTTCGGAATGTTTCCCTCCAGAGGGGAAAAACGCTCCTTTTTTTTCCGTTTTTTTAAAATTTTGTTTTTCAAAATAGACCTAGGGTATGATGTTCCTTTTCAAAATGCCCTTGTAGTTTTACCTCAGTATAATAAAGAGTCTTATTAAAAATTTGATTGTTTTAGGTTGTATTTTCCCTAATTTTTAGAATATTTTTTTTTAATTTTTTCATCCAAGAATTTATTGTAGGGTCTTTTTTGAAACATTACTGCCTCCTTTGCCTCTTTCAGGGTACACCAAATTTTTTAAAGGTTTTTTCATCCTAATTAAATGACATTAGCTTATCGAACAATCACTCAAATCTTTTTCCCTTCTGTTATAAAGGTGTCTCATAGGTAAAAGTGGGGTATTTATTTAACCTTAGACCCTGGGGTTATCCCCCTTTTCACTTAATTTTGCAGTTAGTGCAGGCCCACCAGACTCTAAGTTTTCGACACATAAAATTTTTCCCAACTCAACATTTCTGTTTTAAATCTGAGCTTTCATGTTGTGATCCGAAATCTTTTTCAAATATTAATTTCGCTCTGTTAGTCTGGAGGATTATCCACTGTGAAATAAAGTGGGTTTCCTCGGTTTGGTACGAGGGGGAACCTCCTGTTATAGTGAAATGGTGTATACCCCCGTCCCAATCCCCAAAAAAAGTTCCTCTTTCTGAAAATTATAGGTTTAGATTTATACGATGTTTTTTTAATTGTTTTTTTGTACTTTTAGGTTTTAGATGTGGTTAAAATTATTCAGGGGTTGGGTTTTTGTTATCTTGAATAGTCCCTTTTTATGGGTGTGTAGGGTGTGCTCATTTTTTTTACCCCCAAAAAGGGGTTTAAAAAATTCAGGTGAAAAAAATTTTTTATTTTCCGGGGGGGTGGGTATTTTTAAGAAAGATTCGTACAAAAATTTCATAGTATGTTCGATTTAAGGGGGTGGAAAAAAACTGAAAGGTTAAAAGTGTACTTTCTTTTTGGGGGGGTGTTTTTTTAAAATGCTTTTTAAAAATTCTTCAATAAAGATTTTAACCCCGTTTTTTACAAATTGAATCCTAGTCCTTTGGTGTGGATTACCCTTCGTTCCCCTTTTCGATTTTGAGCAATACTAATTATGAATCATTTGCAAAGATATCCTTATAGTTACTTAAGCTCCAATTTTCTGACAAAGAGCTGCAGATATTCTACTTTTCTTCACACAGCCATGTACTGAGTTTGGTGACAGCTGTATCAATCCTTTTGCAGTAAGTACTCTCAAGTGGTGGTTACCGGCATCCAGAATTTGATTATCTCTTGATTGTGTGAAAAAGCGGGGGATTTGGAGCTCTGAATCAGAAAAATGGAGGAGTAAATGACAAGTACAATTAATCAGTGCAGAACTGTGAAAAGATTTAGACATAATGATAGGAACTATAGGGCCAAATTGTTGGTAAGCAGATATTGCACACCAGTAAGGGCATGTTCACACGGCGCACACAGGTACGCGCCGTGATACGCGTTAGTTAGTGCTGTTGAAAGTGCGCACTTGCAAGCTCGCTGTGTCCCGAGGCAGTTTTCAGCCTCCTATACTTCTTTATTTCTTGCCGTGTAAGTGCCTGGAAGAAGCGATATTGTAAAATCATCATCATGAACATTGAACGACGTCAATAATTTTACACAACACTCGAGTTCTGGACTTGAACAATGATTTACCATATTTGCCCCGCAAATACATTGTGTGAACATACCCTAAGAGAATTCCTAAGAGCCAGAAGTGAGGAGCTCTGTGCTATTGACAAATCAGCTGTTGGGTACGACAGAGTCCTCAAATTTTTCTAGCAAAAAAATCCCCAAAACATTGACTCATCGAAGGCTGTGCAGTATAACATTCAATTTTGCATAGGGAATAACATGCACCATAACAACAAATAAAGTCAAAATATAGTACTCTGCAAAAGTATTAGGTAGATGTGTAAAAAAAAATTTTTTTTTTAAAAAAGAAGTGTTTGAATTTTCTTCATTGATATAATTAAAATATAAAATGAATGAACAAAAGTGAAATCAAATTTCCAATCAATATTAGGTGTGACCTCCTTTTGCGTTTGGAGTCTTGGGATTGATAATCATCACAGAGCCCTGATCTCATTATTATTAAGCCTATCTGGAATTACATGAAGAGACAGAAGCATCTGAGCAGCTGCATACACAGAAGATCTGGGCTTACCAGGGGTGTCGCTAGGCGGTTTTATCTGGGGCGTGTGCACTGGATAAAAGTGCCACGGTTCCGAATCGTCTTCTGAGCATCACTGTCTTCCAGGCTGCTCCCATGGGCAGTCTTCTGAACTGTATGCGCGTCTTTAGGCTTGCAGCTTTCTGTCAGCCGAGAAGGAGCGTAACTATTATTCATAAGGCCCTTTAGAAAAACAAAACATTGCCCCAACACCTAATGATGGGAAACTCAAGCAGCAGCATAGGTAGCAATAATTAAAGCTATAAATATAGAGCTATATATCAGAGAGCCCACATAGTACTGGTAGGTAGGTAGCAGAAAACCTCCATTACCCAGAAAATTTTACAATGTTCTTACACCTGAGTGGCCCCCCAAAACTCTAGACCCCATAGCAGCTGTTATGGCTGCTACTACTATAGTTATGCCCATGCTGCTGGGTACTCTGGTGAGTTGCTAGCTGGATTGTGACCTACCTGAGTATATGGCATGGGTGACATAATGGAGGGATGTCATCAAACTGCTTGCACCGGAATTTCCTTAACATCACATTCCCTGTGTGGGATGCAAAGAGTGAACGGGGTACAGGGAGAGGTGAGAATACATATATTTTTTAATCAGAGGTCTATATACCTACCTATCTAATGGGAATACCTATGGATAAACCAATCTACTAGAGGTACCTAAATAACCATCTGCATACTGAGGGGTCCAATGTACCTACATACTGAGGGGACATATATATCTCCCAGCCTAATGGGGGGGCCCTACATAATTTCGAACCTACCAGGGGACTTATATACCTACCAACTTACAGGGGGGTCCTATACACCTTCCAACCTATATGCCTACCAACCTACAGGTAGACCTATACACCTACCTACATTCTGAGGGGGCTATATACCTACCTACTAGGATCTAAATACCTACCAATCTACTGGGCATCCTAAATACCTACCAGCCTACTGGGGGACCTATTACATCCAAACCTCTGGAAACCTTTTTTCTTTATGCCTAACTACCATTAAAGGGCTTAAAGGGGTGTTGTAACCCCAAAAAAAAAAAGCTGGGTGGACCTGTTCCTAAAACCTACTGGAAACCTACATACCTTCTAAACAGATCTGGGCACATTGTACAGGTCCCCCGGCATATGCGGGCTCCCCCGCCAAACACTTTTTTAACTTCTTAAGAAATTTAAAGGTAATTTTAAAGAAAATGGCGCAAGCAATCACTATTTTCCTTTAAATAATACTTCTTCTTTAATATAGTATTTTCAACATATCAATTTGTAAAGTGTCTTTTGTTTTTTGCAACAGTTTCCAATGTTTTCAAAAGATAAAGACCTGTAATCCAGATGGTCAAAGAAAAGGGGGCTTTCCCTTTCCCCCAAAGTCGCGCGACAGGAGAGAGAAACACTGTCCCACAGCCATGTGAATGCGGCACACACGAGCCCATGTGAGAGGTTGGCGTTTATGCTATGATGCTGGAGACTTTGACCGATCGTGGATTACAGGTCTTTATCTTCGATATCATTGTGAAACTGTTGCTAAAAGCAACGACACTTTACATTGTATATGTTGAACTATCTTATATAAAAAGAATGTTTTTTAAAAGGAGAAATAGCAATTGCTTGCTACGGCATTACTTTAAGAATGTTATGAAACCTACATACCTATCTACCTTCTGAGGGGGCTATATACCTTATATACCTACTAACCTACTAGGAACTATATACTTACCAACCTACTGGGGCCCTATATACCTACCAACCCATTGGGAGAACCTATACACCTACCTACTGGGTGGCCCTATATACCAACCAAGCTACTGGGGGGCTGTATATACCTACCAACCTACTGGGGGGCTCTATACACATATCAACCTACTGGGGGAACCTACATATCTATGAACCTACTGTGGGGCCCTAAATGTCTACTAACCTACTGGGTGTTCAATACACTTACTTACCTACTAGGGCCCTATATACCTACCAACCTACTCTGGACCTATATACTTACTACTTGGGGACCTATATACTCACCTACCTACAAGGGGAAAATATATACCTACCTAACTACTGATGTACATAATTACCTAACTATGTACATACCAACTTACTGGGGTCTGCTAAATACATACCTGGGAAGACCTATATACTTACCAACTGAGGGGACCTATTTACCTACATACTGGCAGGGGGCATATATACCTTCCTAGCTACTGAAAGTGCCTAAATACCTACCTATTTACAATGGGGCCCTTTACACCTACCTAACTACTGATGTATATACCTACCTATGTACATACTAACTTACTTGGGTGCGCTATATACCTATATATTGAAGGATACCTATATCCTTGCCAACTGAGGGGGCATATATTCCTTCCTAGCTACTGAAAGTGCCTACATACCTACCTATTTACAATGGGGCCCTTTATACCTACTTACCTACTGGGGGACCTATATATCTTAATTTATTTACTGAGCACTCAGGTAAACACAATCTTTACCTCTTTATCACATAATGTATTCTATGTGCCATTATAATGTGTCCAGGAATACACTGTAATAGGCTTATAAAGCCTTGTGTTGTATGCACGTACTGTGCTCAAGGTAGGGTGCTTTTATTATATAGTGCGTGAAAAGGATGCATTATACTTTGTGACATACAACTGCACGGCTGTAGATTATGTGGTAGGATTGGAGGAGGAGTTAATGTACATATCTCAGTTGAGAGCAGGAATATATTTTGTATTTGACAGTTTACACTCGTATAATGTGGCTTTTAATATTTTACTGTAATGTCCAACGACCACCCACCACCATGCCTCCTTATGCCTCCTAGATATCTCGTCACTTACTAATGTATCATGCTTGCATTTAGGTGGCAACTTTTTTTTTCTGCAAATGTGTCAAAAAGAAGTTCTGCCAAATTATTAGTTACCAAATGTTGTAAATTGCTTTCTCTTCTAATCTGCTAATATAATTCCAGCTTTATGTTTTACTTGCGAATGCTCTTTAATTGGTTGAAGCTGTGCTCTAGCATTTTAACTGCCTTATAATGATGTGAGGATCTATCACATCAAGTTTTGTCCTATATGTAGAAAATCCACGGCACTCCTTTAGTGATGATAAGCAAAATTTATTAATTCACACAGTGGTTTCACATAGTTTGTCATCAGCTCTCCATTTATGTACAATAGGTGCAATAGCAGAATTGAAATGCCCACAAAATAGTCTGACGTTTCGGCCTAGTTAAGCCTTCCTCAGGGACTTAAAGAACGGGCAAAGAGCTCCCTGCGTGAATTAATAAATTTTGCTTATCATTACTAAAGTAGTGCCGTGGATTTTCTACATATGGGACTATAGCCTTTGGCCTTCCACAGAGCACCCGCAGCTTATCATATCTGGTATGCGGCACCATCACCTTCTGTTTAAATCAAGTTTTGTCCTGTTTTCTGGTTCACCAAATCCCTTATCTAGGAATTACAGCCAGTGTCAGACAGGGATGCCTAGAGCCCATAGGTGGAGTTGATTCTAGGGGCCTACCAGTTGAGCTGTTTCTGGGCCCACTGGTGGAGTTAATTTTTGGGGCCCACCCTACAGCTACTGTAAATGACTGTACATGCCTCCTATACTCTGCCTCTAGCTTTTTGCATCTCATTCTACCCCTTTTTGCCTTCTAGGGATGTATATGCAGTTAAAAAACAACTCCATGTCTCCCAAGCTCAGGGGCCCACCGGGGGTTTCTCCTATTCCCCTATCGATCAGTCCAAGCCTAATTCCAGCCTAATTCATGTGTTGACTGAGTCTCTGCCCTGTTTCCCCCACATAAAGGCCTGTGGTCGGACATTGCGCATACTAAAAGGTATCGCCTGATTTCTTCACTCTTCTACTTTCTATGGCTAACACGGTACAACATTATACTACTACTTGTAAGACGTGATAAGATATCACACAATAACCTTTATAGATGCCAGAAAAAGACTAAAGGCCCCATACACATCAGGGACAAAATGGCCACACCCGCCAATTTCTGTGGGACTGGCTACAGTCTAAAAGTAATGGAGGTTTCCCAACAATGATGTTGGGGAGAGAAAGAGCCTGTAGAATCTCAAAGCCCAATCTTTTTGCCCCCCTTAAGGATAAGCTGCCACCATTGGTGTGCGGCCATAGCTTTCACTTCTCTGCATTGAGGACACGTGTACAAGCTGCTGAGCTGCTCTGCACTCTGCTATGGTGTGGCTCTCTCTGGCAGAGGCATAGGTAAAGGGGGTGCAGAGGTGGCAATCGAATTTGGGCCTTTGCATATTCGAAGGCCCAAAGAACCTATGCCACATTAGATGCCAATATTATAAATGGCACATGGCAGTTAGTGGGGTGTGTAGCAGATTTTTCCCTCTGACCAGCAGGAGTGGTCTATTACCACCTCTACAGATATCCATAAAACTAGGATAAGTAAAGTATTTTAGCAAATTCATGGCATGGATTTTGAGATACCATAACATGCATAAGTTTTGTTATTTTTATCAATATCAATTAGAAATTCAGGCTCAGCATTGCAGCTGCTGTATCTTGTACATTACATCCTGGCAAGTTGAAGAATTTACGACTCACAGTCAAAGTTATCTCTCAGCAGATGTAATCTTCTGTACTTCATTTCACACTCCACTGAGGATGAGGTGAAAGACGTGAAGATGCTGTCAGTGATCTAGAATTAGACTCTTTCGCTTGGCAGGCCCAAAAAAAAAATGTTAAGTTGTGCCGCTATGATAAAGCCTCTTGTATGTTTCCTAATGAACAAGAGCAGCTTCCAGCTTTGTCCTGTATATGTCAGCTCCTACACATAACATCAGCATAATTATCCTCCTGGTTACCATCATTTGATTATAATCCAATCCATTAGCGTTAAAGTATCTCAAGTAATGGGCTGTAGAGACTAAAGTGGGTCAAAGTTGAGTACTCTAGGCTAATATTATTCTTAATGCTGCAAATCTTCACGGTTGGCAAGATTGTTGTAAAATTGCCAGGTAAGGCTGCTGAACAAGTAAATCTAACCATGTCATTTACAATGCTGTCTCTGCAAAAGGCTGACTATTAAACGCAATGCAGGAAAAATGTCGGAGTAATGACGTGTTTGTAGGATTGCATGCTTGTGTTATAGAGCTGAGCTGCCATCAGGGCAGTACATGTGGCATCATAGTGAGGGGCACAAACCAAAAAAGTGGCCCCAGTTTGCCCTTTAGCTGCAACTCACCTATCATGGGGCATGCACTGTCTAACTTAAATTGGTAAATCAATAGAACCAAAATAGTCTTCTGTCCACCAAATATCTGGTATGGGCCTAAAAGCATGTACAAGTGTTATACCCCTCTTCCATCTAGGTGAACTTGATGGAAGGCACAAAACACATAGTTAGTTTTATACTAAATAAAATACCCTATACTTTAAAGAGGTTTTGCGTTATTTGTCCCGATACGTATTACCTGTTTTTTAGCCAAAAACAGTGTGCAGCAGTTTTTTTTTCTTTAGATTGTTCTAAACGGGCACTGATTAATTTTGCGGGCCAGAGCGTGGGAACAGCTACAACCACCACCAGATACAATACTTGGAGAAATGCACTATGAGTGAGTTGTGCCACCTTCAGCACAACTGAGCAAGGTGAGTTTGGATAACTTCTGACTCTCCTTTGCGGTTTCAAGTTAAATTTAATACACTAGGGAGCACCTTGTTTCCCTTTCTCTCTTCTTATCTTCCATCTAGATAGGTTACAACTATGTACCATTGTGTGTATGAAGGGAATAATGTAATGTTTATGTTGCATAATGATCAGCTTATATCCCCCCTAAAGGGGTTTTGCCCCAATGTAATGTTGACGTGGGATCCCCAAAATGGGTATTTAATCACTTTTCTAAATATATGTGATTACAAAAATTGTAGCCTGAGAGAGCTACAGGCTACCTTACCCGCCCTTAGTTACTTAAAGGGGTTGTCTCGCTACAATGATTGGGTTTTAATTAAAAGATCTTTAAAAAACAAGCAGCTTTGCAATATATGTTCATTACAAATGTCCTACTGATTTTGAGTTAGCCCTGTTAGTAGGAGTGCATCAGCTTCTCAAATCTCTATAACCTGTTGATCCTTATCTTACTGGCTGTCAGGTCTGTATGACTCATCACCTTTGAAGACAGGTCGGAGCAGAGAGCCCCTCCTGCACAGAATGCTTCTGTAGTGGAGGGAGGGGGAGGGAGGACTCTGGCTTCTATGTCCGTGCTGCCTGGATTAACCCTGTGTGTGCCTGCTTCCTCCTGCTCTCTACACAGATTGAGCAGAGATGAGGCTGATCAATAGATGTGACAGCAGTGACCCTGTTTGTTACTATAATCATGATGTGTCTGTGGAACTGTCACTATACTAATACTATACAGATCAGGCCAGTGAATACTTCATGCTGTGCTGTACTAGTGACACATAGTAACACTTCACAGCTTCCCTGTGTCTGTTCTGACAGGGTTTGTTGTTGCTGGAGATGTGGAGACTTGTAAGCTAAGCAGGGGATATAGGAACACATGCATCCCCTCTGCTATTAGCATACACAGCAGCTTCACAGACCTCTCTACACTCATAGATCAGCCCTCTCCTGCAACAGACCTAGGCAGGCACACACAGGGTTAACTCTTGCAGCAAACCCGCTCCCCCTTGCTGTATAGAAGTTAAGGAGCTGCCTGTGTGCTGAGGGGAGGGGGGGAGGGAGCAGAAGAGACAGACCAAGAAGCACGCCCCTCAATTCAACTATCAGGCTCACTGACAGGCTGAAAGCTTGTAATGAGACAACTCCTTTAAAAGCTTCTATTAGATACGACCTGACAAGAGCTGCTGGCCGGGCTTGTGCAGAGCACACTTCTTATCTGATGAGAGGGAGCTGCAGAAGCTTTCAAGGCACCGGGTAGAAATATGTTGTGTTTTGTATATAGAATCCACTAGTTGTAATGTGATTATCTGAGTAGATCCCTGCTTTATCTGATGACAGAGAACATGAAGAAGCTTTCAAGCTGCTGTGGAGAAAAGCTGTTGTCTTTTGTATACAGAATCCACTAGTTGTAGTTTGATTATTTGAGTGAAAATTTCACACAATCCCTTATGCACGGCTCTGTGCTCTGGCTGTGTCTCTCGCTCTCTCAGCTCAGGGTGGCTTCTTTACATTTGATTCTTAGCAGATAAGGCACGTCCTGGCAAAACCCCTTTACCTTACCTGAGATGTCAGCTAATTTACATGATACAGACATCCTCCTAAGATGCAGGATAGAAGAAAAGGTCTCCCCGCCCCTATATTCAATATGGTAAATGTGTTTGGGGGTTAAATATCTTGAGTTGCTGCTTTAGGTGAAGTTCTCACCATGCCTCATCTATGGTGCAACCCTGGTAAGAAAGATGGAAGAGGTGGACCTGACCATTCAATAAGATGGTGCCTAGATGTGATGAAGGGGGGTTCTTGTTGGGAGGCTGGAAAGTAGTAGTAACATGTCTGATTTTATGTGTCCCTCCCTCCTGAGTCCTCACATTATACATTTTCATGCAGCATCAAGTTTTTAAAGGGAACCTGTCACATAGGTGATGCCCCTCTTGCTGAGGGCAGCACAAGCTAGTGTCAGACCTGCTGTTCCCAGCGCTGTGTCCCTTATTCTGTAAGGTGCTGTAGTTTTTGAGTATTTAGTGCTCAAATCTGCAGTTTTCAGCCAGAAAAGTCATTTGAGGCTAGCCTCGCCCACCTGAGGCTATCCCCGCCCACCTCAACTGATAAACCTATTACTTTGAATAGGTAGAAACATGAGAATAACTGTCAGTGGGCGGGGCTAGTCTTTCGTGGGCATTAAATACTCTAAGACTGCTGCATCTTACAGAATAAGGGACACAGTGCTGGAAACAGCAGGTCTGACACTAGCTTGTGCTGTCCTCAGCAAGGGGGGCATAACCTGTGTGACAGGTTCTCTTTAATATTATAGCATGATACTACAACATGCCATAACATTCTGATTAAATGGAACACGGCTTCATTCAAGTCAGTGGGTCCATGTTGCTTATACAGCAGGTGGCCAGGGATATCCCTGAGCAGGGAATCACAGAGTCGCTTCTAAACTCCTATAAAATGATTGTACAGCCAACAACAACGACCCAAAAAAATCTCAAACAATGTGATGTTTTCTGTGCAAATTTGTGCTGTATGTAGCTATTGTGACTCCCTTCCATGAAGCAGATTATCATTTCCTGATTAAAATATGTTTCCCTTTGGGCTGTAAAACTGGGATTCCCAGAATCCTTTGCTGTGCTGTGTCCATCTTCCTTCCTTATAACCTTAGTTTCTGTCCATACCCACTGTTTTCTTCCTCAGGTGGAAAGCTTTGTGAGTCAGAACCAAAGGAATCTGGCTTCAAAGTCTGCCCCGTGAGAAAAGCCAAACACATTTGGTCACCTGATCTCCTGGGCTTGACACAGAGCTGTTTCTTGTGTGTTGAGACATAGAACCACTGAGATTTCTCTCTTAAAACAGCTGATGTAGAATTTCAGGCAGTTCACTGAAAATGTAATGAAAGTACATTACACAAGAGCCTAACTTTAGCAAAGATATTATTTGGAAAAAATTTTTTTTCTACAGGACAACTTTTTTAAATAGGAATAGAAATAAAGACTTTTTGGTTTAATTACTCCACTGAGCTATTGAATAAAAGAAGACAACCATTGTTATAGTAGTAGTAGGAAAACTGGCAGCCATGAAGCTTCATGTTGCCCACAGGTGGTGAATTTGCACTCTGGGGCTCCCAGTTTTCCTCTTTATACTGTGTACATATTATGCTATCCTTCTTTCATGCAGTACTATATGGGAAAGAACAGAGTATGTGGACAGGGCAGAAAGGGAGAAAGACATGAATGTATACAATCAGAGGTGTAACCTAAATCTGCTTGGGCCCCAATACTAACTTTATTACAGGGCCTCCACCCAACATGTGCCATGCGTGACAGATGGGCATTTGGGCCCCCTTAACTCCTTAACGACCGCCCATCGACTTTAGACGTCGGCTGGTGCGGGTCACTCGTCTGCAGTCGCTGCAGATACCGGAGTTTGCGGCACAACCCGGTGCTTTAACCCTTTGATTGCGGCGGTGCATTACCTCAGCGCAATCAAAGGGTTTCTCCTACTCTGTCGGGTGATCGGAACACCCGGCCACCCGACAGAGCTCGGGGAATGGCTGCACAGTCAGCCCTGAGGACCTAGAGTAGCCCCAGAGCTGTCTGTGTAACAAGCCAGTGACTAGGACACACGGTGTGCTGCCCTGACCACTGCCTGTGTCAAAGTGACACAGATTACAATGTATTAGCATATATGAATATTCTAATACATTACTAAGTGTTAAAAAAATTGTAAAACAGTTCTCCCTTCAGGGGATTTAAAAAAAAAAAGTTTAAAAAAAAACAGAAAAAGTGTAAAAAAATTGAATAAAAAAATTAATATTAAAATAAAAATAAATATTTAATAAAAAATAATTGTGCATATTTTACACACAAAAAAACCCTACACATATTAGGTATCCACACGACCGTAATAATCTGTAGAATTAATCTAACAAGTTATTAAGTGTGAAATGTGAATGCTGTAAAAAAAAATTAAAAAAACAAAAACAATTTTAAAAAATGAAAAAAAATTCTGGAATTATTTATAACTGAACTTAAACTATTCCCCCATAAAGTACAACTTGTCTTGAATAAAACGAGGCCTCATCCAACTGCGTCATTGAAAAAATAAAAAAGTTACAACTGTTGAAACACAAGGAGGCAAAAACTAAAAAATGTTCTGGTCATTAACTACTTTTCAGGTGTTAAGCTTAAGGAGTTAAAGGGGTTTTGCCACAAAGTAAAATTGATGTGGGAATCTTGCAAATTAAATAACAAACATTTTCACCATTCATCATTATTAAAAATTCTGCACTGTTTTTGTTTTAGCTGCTTTAGTGATCTATTGTTTACAGCTCGTCTCCATGGGATACGACCAGGGCTGAGAGCTCCTCACTCCTGGTCAGACATGCTCAGACATCACCTCTCCTCTCAGGAAGCTACTGAGTGTTTGAACCCCAGTTGCTGTCATTCTACTCCCATCCTCTGTACTCCTTAGTGATTAGTCAAAGTGTGCAAATAAATTAAAAAAAAAGAAACCTCAATCAGGTATGTGCATTGATAAAGAGAAATAAAATCCACAGCTTTGGTTCCTGCAGGGATTTGAACCAAAGACCCTTGTGCCTAGAGGCAACAGTTTTACCTCTGAGCTACAATGTAGCTACTTACAGTTCTACCCATAAACAGACCTTTCTTTGACTAGAGAGAGGAAAGGCCTGGTGATGTCATCCTGCTGGGTCACATGATATGCAATTCAAACAAATCACACACGCCCCCCTTCTGAGCACACAGAGCTGAAGAGCTGGATGCAGGAGGTATGAGATGAGATTGTGGCAAAACCCCTTTAAGCTTTAGGGCACGGTTGCGACTGCCACCTCTGCACTCCCAATACCTCTACCCCTGCAGACAATGTTGTTTGCTGTCTTTATAGTAAAGTACATTACAGTCACCCTCCACTATGGAGAACTGGAGATACAGAGATGTAGGAGTGCACCTGCTTACTGTTTTCGATTATATCTACCTTACATTATCATGGAGAGTAATGGACCTCTTCTGTAAATGAGAACCTTGGATGTAATATGTTGCAATCTGGGCTGTATCTGTAATCAAAGCCTGCAAGGCAGACAAACACTGAGTAAGGGAACCAGGAGACTCTCCATTGTTTATTTCACAAAGCAGCTGAACCGTGGACCATACTTTATTTTTGCCGTGTTTGACAGATTGTCTCGTTTCACTGAAACTCCACTGGGGCTCATTATTTTTCTACATTGTTTTCAACAGGCCAAAAGGGACAGCAAACGAATGCCCAAAAAAGAAGTCACAATTAACTTATCAAAAGCCAAAAGACCAATGGACAGCGATGGACGGATTGCTGAGAACTGTGTCAATTAGCCTGGACCAGCAAGATGCTCGCAGGGACATGATAGAAACAATTTGCGCACTTTAATTAGGGAGCTGAATGCCGCAGGGAAAATTGAATCATCTAAGAATTTATTCATTATTTTCTTAAAGATGTTGCTCTCTATTTTGTAAAGAGATATTGGAGTGATGCTTGGAGGTATGGAGAAAAAATATTGGGGCGCAAAAGTGCCTTCAGTAAATCGACTGAGCATCAGGTTGATGGGAATGTGGAAAATCTTGTGAACAATTAAGTTGAAGGATCTCTGGAAGGGGAGGGGGATTGGATTATAATAGTCATACTAGGACATTTTAATGCATTTGTTACATAGTCTGAGCCTCCTTCAAAGTCAGTGTCTAACTTCTTTCTTGAGAAAATCTCAAACCTCTTAAAGAGTCTTTTCAATCTGAAAGTGTCTCACTTATATATAGTAACATAACATTGAGGTTTGTGATTATACTACTACTCCTGTTAGTGGATGTGTGCTTTCCAATGGCTTGGACATTGCATGCAATAACAGACAATGTCAATGATCTTTAGAGGCTAAGCCAATTTGTTTGCATACATTTTCATGGTAACATTATATTTCTCTGTCATTGACTAAAGGCCTTTAGGAGAATGACATGAAAGTTTTTGCTTTTTGTGTTATTGCTTTTATAAAGTTTAACTATCATTATACAAGTGTAATCAGGTATCTACTGTATATAAAATGTTCATGAAAAAAATCAGTAAGAAATAAGTCTTCTATACAGCCACCAAACAAAAGGTATTGTACATCCCTTCTGCCTACAGATGAATGAGTGGGACAGTCGGCGCTGCATTACGTTAGCACTGTGTGTATGAGCCCAGTTTGGCAGCACAAAGTACCTACAGGTCCACATAGAATCTCAGTAGCCAGGGTTGGACTGGCCCACCAAAGTATAAGAGGTTCCACTGGTAGACCTAAGCTATGACACAATAAAGGATCCCTAAAATATCATGGCCTCAAAGGTTTAGCACAAGACAACCTCATTTGGATCTGACTTTGTAACCAGTAATTAGAAATCTTATTAAATCCTGTATGTGCAATGATTAATTTAAGCAGGAATTACAAAAAATACTTCAAAGTGGACATGCACGTGTCCTATATAGAGAATGGCTGGGCCCTCAGAATAATTTCCTCTGGTGGATTCAAGGAACTTCGGTCCACATTTGTCTGTGGTTCTCTTTAAAGACGCATCCAGAGTCCCTACAAGTTCATACCATGAACCAGTAAGTAAGCATTCTATTGTCTAATAGGCACTTCACTTCTCTGTGAAAACATCATATTTTTCTCTGCATGCAAAGGTTTCTAAGAGAGCATACCTTTATAACACCTGCAGTGGAGCGTGTATAAGATTTTTGTATCTTGTTAAAGATTTTGTGTAAGATCAGGGGATGTAGTCTGACAGCTGGATTATAAAAGAGTGCTTTCAAGCCAAGTATGAGGAATTTAGACACATGACTATAAAGTGTATGGTACAGTCACAGGCGGATGTTCCTTGGACACACCAAACAAAATTATTATGAGGGTCCACCACAGGACATTATTTTGAGGCCCACCATCCATGCATACAGAACAGCAATCTATACCAACCTATCTATTATTGGTAAACTCTTAAAATGCACATAGAGACTGTAGGGGGACCACCATCAGACGTTATTACCACATACAATCAAAAGATCAAAGCCTGTTAGGACTCTATTACCTTCCTCAACTTTTATTCCTTCTTTCAATTGGCAATTAATTCCCAAATAATACTGAGCCAGAATTGGTTAATTTTACTGCCATGTTTGGGTTTAGGGTTTCAGAACATTAATACTCTGGTGGTCTAGGATGTATTATAAGTTGATGACAGTACCGTCGGACCTCATACCCATTACTATATATATGGTGAACCCCTCTTGGATCATGTAATTTCTCTCATGTAATTTCGCAAGGAAAATACATATAATTTGAGTGCACCATTTGGTTACTGTGCCCTTGGTCAGAGGATCTTTTGGTGGGCCCAGTAATGTAGACCTGGTACTTCAAGGCCCCAAATGTCTAACACAAGACATCCTCATTTGGAGTTGACTTGAGAGACAGTCACCAGATATCCTATTAAACCTTGCATATGCAAAGACTACTTAAAGGGAATCTATCATCATTATTTTTCTGTACTAATTAAAATGAGATGCTGATGCATATTATTTTCTTCTTAACTGTTTTATATATAACCAAAAGTCCTTTAACTCCTTAACGACCGCATTTAAGGTCATTCGTCTTCAGCGATGTCTGCAGACATCGGAGTTTGCGGCTCCTGGCGCAGTTCGTCACCACAGCGCAATCAAAGGGTTTCCCTGCTCTTGTCGGGTGATCCGAACACCCGGTGACCCGACAGAGCCAGGGAAACGGTTGCATAGTCAGCCCTGGGGACCCAGAGTAGCCCCAGGGCTGTCTGTGTACCAAGCCAGTGATCAGAGCAGACTGTGTGCTGTCCTGATCAATGCCTGTGTCAGACTGACACAGATTATAATGTATTAGTATATATGAAAATGCTAATTCATTACCAAGTATAAAAGAAAAAAAAAAGGTAAAACAGTTCTCCCATCATGGGATTTAAAAAAAAAAAAAGTAAAAAGTGTAAAAAAAATAAAAATAAAATAAAAATAAATATTTAATAAAAAATAATTGTGCATACATTACACACACAAATAAAACCCTACACATATTAAGTATCCACATGACCGTCATAACCTGTAGAATTAATCTGACAAATTATTAAGTGTGAAATGTGAATGGTGTAAAAAAAAAATGTTAAAAACAAAATAAAATCGAAAAAAATGTAAACAAAATTCTGCAATTATTTATAAGTGAATTTAAACTATTCCCCCATAACGTACAGTTTGTCTCGAATAAAACGAGGCCTCATACATCTGCGTCATTGAAAAAATAAAAAAGTTACAACTGTTGAAACGCAAAGAGGCAAAAACTGAAAAATTGTTCTGGTCATTAACTGCTTTTCAGACGTGCGACTTAAAGGGGTTTTATCGTTACAAAGATCATGTCTCCGATTATGGGGAGAGTAAAAATAAGCACTTTTCTAATTGGGTTGCATTACCTCTGTCACTTGGTTTAGCAGATATTAGCTTCTCTGTAAAACTGTCTTCTATTTCTGCTGTTGCTGGTCAGAATGCCCCCTGGTCGATTCCTGCACCCTAGACACACCCCCTGCACTGTGATTGGCTGGCTTACATTTCATTCAGCCTGTTGGGATACGCCCCTAGACAAGAAACGCCCCGGCCACGCCCCCTGTGCTGTGATTGGCTGCCTGCACACTCTGTGTTTACTCCCCTCTGAGCTGTTAAAATCGATAGTGAAACCAAGGGCTGCTGGCTCTATGTACATCTCCCAGCTTTAGGGTCAATGTTCTGGGCAATTACTGCCTGTTTAAGGGGCTTTTGCCAAGAGGTTGATTCACCTCCTCACAGATCCAGTCCTTAAGCTGCTACTTGGAAAAGAAGGCGTTCTGTTCCTCAGATAGAATGTAAACCCCGCCTCCTTATGACGTCATCATCTGTAGTGTATAACATAAGGATTCAACACTATGTCTGTATAAGCTTGTGTGGTGCAGAGCTTAGGTGATCGGCCCTGCAAGACAGAGGTTGGGAGTTCAATCCCCGTCAGTATTTTTTTTTTTTCTTTTATAAATTGTACACATATCTAAAGATATGAAAATATATGTGTGAACATCTATAATTTTATTTATATACACACACAAAGCTCCCCTATATAGTGTCCCATCCTCGCAGTCACACCAAGCACTTCCAACATACGTGATACAATGCATATACATCTGGGGGATGAGACATGATATAGGGGAGCTATGTATGTGTATATATATCATTATAGAGATTGACATATATATTTTAGGTCTCTCTGCATATGTGTAGAATTTAGGGGGGGGGAATATTCTGTGAGGGGACTAGAACTCCAAACCCCTTCCTTGTAAAGCCAACACTCTACCACTACTCTATCAGGCCAAGTCATTGCAGGTTGAGCAGGGTCTTGTCTCATAGCTGATTGCTTCTCCCCCCAATTTCACTCACATGTCACAGACAGCAAGCAGAGATCTTTACTTGAAGCTGACATTTGTCCTTGTAGTTGAGTAAAGATCTCTGCCTGTTGTCAGTACAATTTGGGTGAACACCACTAGGAGTGAAAGCTGCTGGCTTTCAGTGTAATTTGTGTGAATACTAAGACATATGACAGGTGCTTGCTGCAGCTTGTGGAGCCTCAAGGCTGCAGACATAAGCAGGCAGGAGGCTACAGAGCTGTTATATCCAGACAACCTTCTGCATCCCCTGCTTTATAGAAAATGATGATGTCACAGTTCTTCAGTGAGGGGAGACACGCCTCCTGGGAGGGGAGACACGCCTGCTGACAGGAGAGACACGCCCCTGGATTTCAAACTCAAATCTGAGAAAATTAACTGAACAGCCCGAACAGCTCAAACGATAACACCCCTTTAAAGCGTTAAAAATTAAAACAAACAGGTAATTTTTTAATTATATATTCCCTTTAAAAGTTGACATGTACATGACATGGCATGTATAGATAGAGGGCGGGCTTTCAGAATAACTTTTTGTCATGGGCCTTAAACGGGTGTTCCGAGAATTAAGAATGCTCCTTGGTCCATTGGGGCATGATAAGGAATAGAAGATAAAACTCCTACTTACATCCCGGATGCTCCCGTTCAGTCCCGAGGTCTGGTCCGTTCACCCAGGAAGTAAGAAGTGAACATTCATCATTCAGGTGACAGGTGCAGAAAATCACAGGACACAGTGTCACCTGTGCGAGACTGCTTTGGCCTGTGATTGGCTGCATCTGTCAGGTGAACAATGTCCGCTCATTGCATTAGTGGAGATGAACGAGACGGCTGCCGGGACAGAACAAGGAGGTAACTAGGAGTCTTATCTTCTATTTCTTATCATGCCCCAACAGACCAACAAACATTCTTAACTTCTGGAACAGCCCTCTAAGAATAATTCCCTCTGGTAGGTCCAAGGAACTTGATACATAAACTTGATTGCCCCAAACAGATCTGCTTTCCCCCAGGTTTGTGGTGGCCAACCTTTTCTCAACTAATTCGCTCAGGCCCCTTATCGTTCCAGTGGTGCTACTAAAATGGTGGCCCTACTTGTAGAGGTATTTCTTTTTAAAGAGCTTGCACAATAGAATTAACGCTTCTTTGGGTTTCGTGTTTTGACAATTAATCTCTAAAGAGCTTCAAAATATCTAGCCAGCACATCTATATCGTAAATTTGGGCCTAATACAGAAATTTTCTCCTTAGAAAAACCCAGTCCTAACACTTCTTACCACTTTCTACAGTTGAAACCAGAAGTTTCCATACACTACATAAAAAGACACATCTGCATGTTTTTCTCACTATCTGACATGAAATTAGAATAAACCTTCCATGCTTTAGGTCAATTAGGAACCAAAATTATTTACATTTGCCAAATGCCAGAATAATGAGGGAGAGAGAATTGTATAAGGCATTTGTATTACTTTCTGCAAAGTGTATGTAAACTTCTGGTTTCAACTGTATATCATCGCACAGCGCTGCTCTTTTGATTAGTATGGAAAGTGGTTAAGTTAAAGGCAATATTTCAGAAAGCTGAGCTTCATCCCACCCATTCAGTTTTGATCAGTAATATTAGCTATAGGGCGATGGACATCTCATCTCCAGCTAAACTAGGATACACGTATCTTTATTCTTTGGCCACCAGCCAATAACCAACAGGAATCAAACATATGAATATATTTTTATGGTGATGCTATGTATTTTGTTTAAAGAAAGACAGATTTTTATGCTGTTGCTAGATTAGATAAGTAGATCGAATGCTGTCTGGAATTGAAAAGACGTGTCCTACTATTACACATATTTTTGACATGTATCCGCTTTGTATTTTTGTATGCCAATGGTATATAAAATTAAATTAAAATCTAGTTTTTATGGTTAGGTGTAAGTCAAAAATACTGTCCACCTGTTTGATAGCATTCCTTTTACCTTTTTATAACATAGACCTTAAGGGAAGATGGTGATTAATGCATCATCAACCAGTGTTAAAATAGTTTATTAGTAAGCAGGGGCATACACAAATGAGAGGTCCATGCTGAAATTAAATTGGGCATGTGTAAACCCTGTAAATTCGATAAAACATTGGGGCTATTTTATTAGGTGCCTCAATAAAATTATATACAGATATTGAATACTTTGGTTATAATTGAATTCAATCTCTGATGAACAGTCGATCATAATGCAGCAAGTCATATTCGTCTATGGCTAGCTGAATTCAACAAAAATATTGCTGCTTAGGATTTGGCCAAGTTTGGTAAACTTCATGCCTTATGGTTGGAAGACCAGAAATCTGCACACTGTTCTAGTGATATGATTTATGGAAGTAATAAACTAACAAATTACACCATGGTCTTTCTCTTGAGATCTTATCTCTGCCACAATGCATAGGTGGATATACCTTTCAATACGTGCAAGGCAAATAGTCTGACTATTTTGGGCAATATCTATCAATGTAAATTTGGCAGCTTTCTGGCAGATTTGTGTTGAAAAGAATGGTTCCCAGGCTTAGGAGCTTAGTCAGCTGCTGTGAGCCCAACTATTAAACCTACGTGGTAATAAGCTATGAAAATTATGTCCAGCGGCTCTGGCTAGCTTAGGGTGCATGACATCTACAAGCCATCCCAAAGGAGATGTCCTGAAGGCTAAAACCCCTTTTATCAACATTATTTCCTTTGGGAAACAAACGGTATACACATCCAGGATTTATTACTTTTTTCTATATAGGAAATTAACCTTGTCCCTAGTGGGGCTAACAATATAATTTTCATATATTGACTACACACAACCTAGAAGCCTGGTGTGTACTGAACATCAGGAGAAAACTTAAGCCGGCCAAAGACAGGAAATAGCTGTTTGTCAAATTCAAATCTATTTTTGAGGGTGATAATCCACTGCTAGACCCTCTGGCAGCAGTTTATCTCCCATGGGAACAAAGGATGAGGAACATTGTAATCCAACATGCCCAATCTATCTTGCCCCGACCATTAAGGGACAGTTGGCAGGCCCCATACACAAAAAATTGTACAGTGTCTCACAAAAGTGAGTGCACCACTCACATTTTTTTAAATATTGTATTATATCTTTTCATGGGACAATACTGAAGATATGATACTTTGATATAATGTAAAGTAGTCACTGTACAGCTTGTATAACAGTTAAAATTTAACTAAAGTTATTTATTATATAAATTTAACTAAAGTTGAGTTATTTTGAGTGTGCCCTCAAAATAACTCAACACACAGCCATCAAGGTCAAAACTGCTGGCAACAAAAATGAGTACACCCCTAAGTGAAAATGGACAAATTATGTCCAAAATGTGAATATTTTGTGTAGCTACCATTATTTTCCAGGACTGCCTTAACTCTCCTGGGCATGGAGGTCATTAGAGCTTCACAGGTTGCAGCCACTGGAATCCTCTTCCCTCCTCCATGATGACATCACGGAGCTGCTGGATGTTAGAGACCTTGCGCTCCTCTACCTTCCATTTGAGGATGCCCCACAGATGCTCAATAGAGTTTAGGTCTGGAGACATGCTTGGCCAGTCCAGCACCTTTGCCCTCATTTTCTGTAGCAAGGCAGTGGTCGTCTCGGAGGTGTGTTTGGGGTCGATATAATGGTTGAAATACTGCCCTGCGGCCCATAACGGAGGGGATCATGCTTTGCTTCAGTATGTAACAGTACATGTTGGCATTCATGGTTTCCTCAATGAACTGAAGCTCCACACAGCGGCAGCGCTCACCATGACACTCCCACCACCATGCTTGCTTGTAAGCAAGACACACTAGTCTTTGTACTTCTCACCTGGTTTCTGCCACACATGCTGACACCATCTGATCCAAATAAGTTTATCTTGGTCTCATCAGACCACAGGACATGGTTCCAGTAATCCATGTCCTTAGTCTGCTTGTCTGCTGTTTGCAGACTTTCTTGTGCATTATCTTTAGAAGAGGCTTTCTTCTGGGACGACAGCCATGCAGACCAATTTAATGCAGTGTGTGACGTATAGTCTAAGCACTGACAGGCTGACTCGCCAACAACATTATCCTTTGCAGCAATGCTGGCAGCACTCATATGTTTATTTTGAAAAGACAGTCTCTGGATATGATGCTGAGAACATATACTCAACTTCTTTGCTCCACAATGGTGAAGCCTGTTCTGAGTGTAACCTGTTTAGTTAAACCACATCTTTTTTTCACATCCTCAGAGAGTTCTAAACCATGAGGTGCTATGCTGAACTTCCAGTGGCCAGTATGAGAGCGTGTGAGAGCAATAACACCAAATTTAACACACCTGCTTCCCATTCACGACTGAGACCTTGTAAAATTTAATGAGTCACAGGACAGTGCAGAGAGAAAATGTCAAATTGGGCACTCACTTTTGTTTCCAGCAGTTTAAACATTGACGTTTGTTGAGTTATTTTGAGGAAACACCAAATTTAAACTGTTATACAAGTTGTACACTGACTACTTTACATTGTATCAAAGAGTCATATCTTTAGTGCTGTCCTATGAAAAGATATAATTTAATATTTACAAAAATGTGAGGGGTGTACTCACTTTTGTAAAATACTGTATATTACTATGCTCTCTATAGAGAGTTTTTTGGTTGAATGCCCATCTAGAATCTCAGTAGTGCAAAAAGAACTACTGCATACGGAGCCACCGGAGGTACCAACGTTCATTGAGCTAACATTGTACACGATAGGTATCTTTCTACAGCAGTTGTATATCCAGCCCTAAATCCATAAAATTACTCAGGTCCAAAACTTACTGTACTGATAGGAGTGTTCAGGATTTAGGGATATCTTGTTGATATGCATGTTTGCAATGTCTTTGTTCATAAGGGTATATGAATACTAACATTGGAAGGCTGTACTCTATAAGTACAGCTCTGGGTATGTACCGTCTATGGTTAGGATCTGAAGAAATTGAATAGACATTTAGTATATTATTTCTCCTTATCTTACTAAATATCTCCTTATCGCATTGAGGGTAATAAATAACCTTTATGAAGGGCTATTGTAATGTCTGGATGTAACCATTCATAACAATGAAACCTCCCATGTATGTGATTTCTTTAGTTGTTTCTGTATGTTTTTGTATTGTGTAGGTCTCTGCAGTTCTTTTTCTATAATGTATAAGGTCTTCTTGTTTTCTCCAAAGGTTTCCATTCACAAAAGCTTATTTCTCGCTTTACAGGGCTGTGAAGAAAGACATTTCACTAACTCTGGTCTGTATATCTGTTTAAAGATGCAATCATTGCTACTAAATAAGGCTTTTATGATCTTTTAATAAACTTTCTTGTATTCTGAATGGTGTTTTTATTTCATCGGACCTCACTGCATAAAACATTGTGGCAACATGACCTTGCCATAACAATACAATGGATTTGTGGTCTCAGCATTTTTAGCTTTTCACTCATAAAATCAGACTTTATTTTGAATTCAAAACTTAGCAAGAGATCATGGTTTACTAGTGGGTTGGAGATTATAGTACTGAAAAAAGCCCCTTCTCTTCCCTTTTATTTTTATTCTGCAGCTTGGTACAATTCTGATAATACCAAATTTATAACTTTTTATAATGTTTTACAATTTTACTTTAAATTTGCTTTGCATTGCCATTTTCTAAGACCAATAACTTTATAATTTTGCTTCTGGACCTGTGTGGGGCTCATGCTTTGCAGACTGAAGTGTAGTTTTTATTTGTACCATACATTTGAATTTTTGATTACTTTTTTTTCCAGTATTTTAAACAAAGTGACTCAAAAACTGCAATTCTATGGTGTTTACCATACCAGATAAATTCCCATAACTGGGGCTAGATTTCAGCTGGAATGGCCCTACAGCAGTCTGGCTCTACTCTGCATCTATCTCCCATGCTACTTGGGTAGTAGAGTCATCCTGTGCCACAGAAGCAGCTTCACCTGACATTCAACTTACTCAGGTGCCCCTACCACAGAGGTGCCGCCTAGCTTATTTCTGCAGCCTGTCCCTGGGGTGAGCCTACCCACCAGCTACATCCACACATCTACAGTGCTGGCATCCTGAAATCAACACAGCACCTACCTATTACTGCTCCGGGACCTGAATTACCCGCATATGGGGCTCCCAGTGTTGTTTACCCTCTGTGGCGGGAGAGTTGTCAACGAGATGTGACCATGCTGTGAGTGAGGTGGGTTCCAATGATGAGGAGCCTGGACCCTGTCATGTGTAATGCTGGTGTGGATATCCTATAGGATGACGCTTGAGGTGTGAGTGGACCTTGAGACGTGGTGTGACAAGATCGGGTGACAAGTTTGCAGGCAGTGTGTCTTATTCTTGGAAGACTGTACCGGAGAAGCGCCAGTGGTAAGATGGGAAGGCTCGTGTCCTTGGGACTCAAGAGTTTGTCGCAGGCAGGCCCAATAGTCCTGGACACTATAAACACAACACAATATTGCATTTTATGCTGGAGTAGCTATAAGCCATATAGGCTCATCTTACTGGGACCTTCTAAGCTCCTGGGCTGGTTGTTCTTTTGGGTATACTCTGACATGTCACTTAAAGATAGAGCTGTCCTAACTTAGTTAATTTTTTGGTCTACTTCCCATTACTAATTTTATTACACTAGGGAGTTATTTCTAAAATCTGCCACTACCCCTTCCATCATTGTTGACAATTGCATATGGTCAACTCTTGACAGGTAACCTGTCACCAGGTTGTTGCTTTTTTTATTACTCAAACATTTATTTATTTATATACCTACCCGTTATTGATGTAAAATTCCCATCAATAATGCCCATCATAGAGTAACATTCTGTTTTAGTACAGTATATACTTTTTTTCTGTTTCTAGAGACGACAGAGCTGGTGTGTCTAGTATGACACCTATAAAACCTAATTCTAAAGTTGTGGATAAATGGGATAAATTCCGCAGGTCTGAGATACTGGTCGCCTCAGGACAAGATGCTGTCTATTCTACATCCATTGAGGCGGAGCAAGATGCCTCTGAACCAACTCCAAACCCAGAAACCTTAAAGATCTTTACGGCTATTATTATTTATTATTATTATTTATTATTATTATTATTTAGTTTAGAGCGACATTGATTCCAGTGCGCTGTACATTCAAATGGAGTTACATACATAACAAATTTGTTGAACAAATACAATGGTGACGAAAAATGACAAGTAACTGATACAGAGAGGAAAGAGGACCCTGCAGATGAGGGCTTACAAACTACAAGGAAGGAGGGGAGGGACAGAAGGTGTGGGAGGGAAACATATTTGGGGGCCCGGTGTACTGGTGGTGGGGTTAGTGTAGGTTATAAGCTATCTTGAAGAGATGGGTTTTCAGGTTGCTTTTGAAACTGGTAAAAAGTTGGGGAGAGTCTGTTTTTTGGGTTAAGGGGGTTTCCAGAGAAAGGGTGATGCACGAGTGAAGTCTTGGAGATGGTTTGTGTGAGGAGCTGTTAAGGGGAGAGCGGAGGAGAAGGTCCTGTGAGGAGCGGAGATTGCGTGAGGGGAGGTATCTGGAGATGAAGGCAGAGGTGTATGGAGGAGAGAGGTTATGGAGAGCCTTGTAGGTCATGGTTAGTAACTTGACATTAATTCGCTGGGCAATGGGGAGCCAGTGCAGGGGTTGGCAGAGGGGAGAGGCAGAGGAGTAGCGAGGAGAGAGGTCGATAAGACGGGTGTAAATGTGCGGCGCCGATGGACGTATGCCGAGGCGCCGACCACCGACATCCGGGTGTGGATCCTCTGTGATCACCGCAGGCGAGGTGGTAGCTGGAGGACCACGCCAGGGAGTGGAGTTAAGGGGCCCTGGTCTTCGCCAGAGCCGCCGCAAAGCGGGATGGACTTGGCTGCGGGACCCCCAGGTCACTACCCCTGACGTGGTTTACCTGCGGTGACAGCCGGGGTACAGGACAGGAAAAACAGGAACATAGGAGAACATAAGCAGGGCAGGTAAAACGTACTCAGGAACACAGCAGGATACAGGAGGGATAAACGTACCCCCAGGATAAACCGGAACCGGGGTAACACGACAGGTACAGACCAGGAACAGGTGCGGCAGGCACAGGACAGGTGCAGAGGGCATCAGACGTACAGGAGACAGACAGAAAAGGGCAGGAGCTCAGATGACACAGACTGGACCGCATCTCCAGGTTAAGTCCAGAGATACTGGAAAGGAGCTCAAGATGGACACAACCAGACACAGCAAGAGGGGTGTAACAGACTGCAATGAACTGACCCAGAGTAGAGACAAGAACTTCCTCTATAGCCAGAGGTCAGGGGTGAAGAGGAAAGGTTTCACGAACAGGAAACTATAAATAGGCAGGAAGCTGCCGCGCGCACGCCTTAGGAGGCCACAGTGACAGACAGGACCCAGGAAGAAACAAGACTGGACAGGACAGCAAGTACATAGCAGAACAAGGCTGCTGGGACCCCTGCACAGGGAGCCCCAGCAGAGAAAATGGCAGGACGGACAGGCCGACGGTCCAAGGCAGGGACCGCGGCATGAACCGTGACATACCCCCCCCCAGCCCCCCCCCAAAAGAAAATGGTTTGGAAGGGGGCGAATCTGGGGGACCCAAAAAACGGTGTTTCTTACCAGTATTAGGGAATGAAAAAAGGGGCGGGACAAACGTTTTGGTGGCAAAATGGAGGGGGAAGGGGGATGCCTAAATATTTTCAGGGGGGACCGGCCAGGGCAGAAAGGTAGGGCGGGATGTGGGGTTGAAGGTAGGGAGTAGAGAAGGAAGGTCAAAGGTTAACACCAAGGCAGCTGGACCTTGGTGGAAGCCTGGTGAATGAGTAGGGCCATTAAGGGTGGACTAGAGCGAATCGGGTGGAGGATGGGAAATGGGGAACAAATGGAAAGTGAAGATGTGGTCAATCCAATTAGTTTCCCGGAGGAAAAGGGGGGATGATAGGAAGGAAGCTTGTGGACGATAGGAAGTCTGGGTGGGAAGAGTAGAGAGTTAAATCTCTGGACCTGGAGAAATAAAAAGAAGGGGGGGTGTCCCCGTCCCGCATACAGGTGGTAAATTGGAAAGCCGTGGTGGGCCCCTTTAATGACCAGGCCAGGTGGGAGTGAGGGAAGAGTAGTAGGGGGCCCAGGAAAAGGACCCTTTGGGGGAACCCCCGGCATACCCGATGGAGCGGGCCGGCAGGGAAAGGAGGTGGGCAAAGAGGGAGAAAAAACTGAAAGCATTCAGGGGGGTAAATAGAAGGGTCCAGGAAGAGGGAAAAAAGGGGCCCCGGGAAATGCCCAGGGAGGAAGGATTGTGCAGGTGGAGTGGTGACAGGTAAAGGCAGAAAGGGAAAGGGAGAGCAGAACACAGATTGTGGCCTAGGGTTTAGCCAGTTACTAGGTCATTGGGACCGGAGGCCAGCTTCCAAGTGGAGTGGGGGTTTTTAAGCCGATTGGAGGGGTCAAAAGGAAAAAAAGAAGGGTTGGAGTGAGGAGTGGGAAAGGACCCCGGAGAAAAAAATAAGACAGGGGTTCCCGGAAAATTTGGATGCAAGGGAAACCCCCTGAGATGGGGACAAGTGGACCCCGGAGGGGGGGGCAGAGTGAGGTTTCTTAAGGAGGGGGGTGGGTAGGGAATTTTACTATTGAGGGAAAGGGGAAGATGACAAGGTTGATAGGTTTTTTTAAAAGGGGGGTTTAGGGTGGGAAGATAAACGTACTGAGGTGGGAAGGGGGGTAGGGGTGGAGTGGGTAAGGTTTAAGGGTAAAATTTAAAGGTTGATTGGGACTTAGAGAGGAAAGGTTATGGGATCAGGTGGGGGAATGGGATGGAAGTGTTCATTTTGGGGAAAATTTGTTTCAAGGGAAAGGGTGGGTGGTGGAATGGGGGAGATAGAAATTTGGGTGGGGGGAATTGGACGGGTTAAGCTTTCTCTGATGAGGTGATTTAAATTTAGAAAAGAGTGTCAAAATGTAGATAGAGAGATGGGGAGGGTGCCCCGGGGGGAAAAGAGAAGGAGGGGAGTTGAAGGTGTGAAAAAAATGTTTTTGGGGTTGGTGAGACAAGAGAGGGAATGAGATTGGAAAGTAATTGTTTGGCGGGGTTAGGAGAACAAATGTGTTGTTTTGCGATTTTTGTATGAGGTGGAAATTTTGTCGGGTGGTGGGCGGGTTTTTTCCAAAGGGAATTAGAATTCTTGGAAGCCCCCCTTTTAGGTTTGGTGGGAGCATTTGGTGCAAAAGGGTTGCATGTGGTTTTTGCGGGTTCTGTTGTGTGTTGAGGAAGAGAAAATCAGAGGTTGGAAAAGGGGAAAATTTTGGGTTGAAGAAAACAGTGGCTGGTTTGGGGGTGTCAGTGAGGTTTGGGAGGAAAGGGGGGCCAGAGAGGAAGGAATGTGCGTGGGAAGCATTTGAAGTTCCTGGGGTGTGTATAATTGGGGGTGCAAGGGGGGGAAAAGGTGGAGTGGAGATGGGGAGGGTAAGCAGGTTTTTGTGGTTCAAAGATATGGGGTTGGGGGGAGTTTGAGGGGTTAGGGAAAAAATTGGGGGAGCAAGAGGGGGTTGGAAGTAAGGTACCAGTTTTTGTGTCCGTTGAGTGGGTGGCTTAGGAGGTTTTTAGGGCCAAAAAGAAGAGCCAAGGTGGAATTTTGGGGTTTGTTGGGAGGAAGAGAGAGTGGCTTAAATTTTGGGTGTTTACCGCAGACAAAGTGGGGTGTCTGGGGGGAAGGAAATGGAGAAGGCCAAAGGTAAAAGGAAGTGGGGTCAAGGGGGGGTTTTTGTGGCAAAGGGCTGGGGGGGGGTGTAGAAAACATTGCAATTGCGGGTGGGGGGGATGATGTGGGACAGAGGGGGGAAATCCAAAAATAAAGGGATGGTGGGTTGGAATTTGGAACCAAAGGAGCAAAAAAGGTTTTTTCAGCAAGGAGGAAGGGATTTAAAATCTCCATTTCTTGGGTTTCGGGAAGGGGAGGAGAGGGAAAGTTAGGAAAGGGAACCACCAAAGAGTGCAGGTTAGGGGAAAAATGTGTCAGCAGGTTTTTTAAAGGAAAGGGGAAAAGGGAATTTTGGAATTGAAAAAGGCATGTAGAGGAAGAAATTTTGTTTACATCGCGGGGTTAGTAGAGGCACCAAAAGGGGGGAGAGAGGGGGAGGAGCCCGGGGAACAAGGGAAATTTTTTGGTTGAAAAAAAGAAAGGAATTTGTTTGGTGGGTTAAATCGAGAGAGATAGAGAGACAATCAGGTGGGGAAATTGTGCTGGGAGGACATGGGGGGGTTTAGGAGATATGTCCCCAGCAGCCAGGAGCAGTAACGAGAGGGTGAGCAGGTGGGGTAGAATAGACTGTAGTTTGCTTGGGTCTGTTTGGTGCGGAAGACATGGATAGTGTGAAATAGGTTGGTGGCAGCAATCAGTTGAGAGGGAAGAATCCATGGAGAGATATAGAACTCATTGCCCAGCAAATGGGTGTTAGGATAGGCAATTAGTTTCAGGAAAATGGAGGTTGAGATAATGGAGGGAAGGAAAAGCAGGTGTGGAGGTTAAAGCAAGCTATTGGTGGCAAAGAATAAGAGTAACTGTTACCTTGCATTCCTAGTTCAGTCCCGGTTTAAGTCTAGTTTTAAGCATAGTTGCCAACTTTTGAAAATGAAAAAGCAGGAGACCATAGACGGCAAAAATTTGCATGGACACCCCATCTTTCCGGTAGGGGCCACCCCCCCTTTTCAAAAAGCCACAACCCCCCCTCCACCTAACTGCATAACGGCTTTTAAAAAGCCAGGTGATGCCCTTTTTAGCCACGAGTAACCCCCCATAACAGGTAGTGCCCCTTACAGGGAGGTAGATCCCCCTTGTAGCCCAAATTGGGTGCCCCTTTGACCAGGTAGGTGCCCCCCTTTTGTTAGCCAGGTAGGTGCCCCCATTGTTCCACTATAGCCCCCTTTTTTTGCCAGCTAGTCCCCCTTGTTGCCAGTAGTGCCCCCCTTTTTGGGTTCCCCCTCGTTTTCCAGGGTGGGCCCCCCTTGTTGCCAGCTAGTGCCCCCATTGTTGCCAGTAGGCCCCCCATTGTTGCCAGCTAGTGCCCCATTGTTGCCCAGGGTATGCCCCCCGTTTCCAGGTAGTGCCCCCTTGTTGCCCGGTAGTGCCCCCATTGTTGCCAGGGAGATGCCCCTCTGTTCCAGGTAGATGTCCCCTCTGTTGCCCCGGTAGTGCCCCCTTGTTGCCAGTGTTGCCCCCATTGTTGCCAGGTAGTGCCCCCTTGTTGCCAGGTAGATGCCCCCTCGTTGCCAGGTAGTGCCCCTCTGTTGCCAGTTCGTGCCCCCTCTGTTGCCAGGTAGTGTCCCCTCTGTTGCCAGGTAGAAAGCCCCCTCTGTTGCCAGGAAGAGCCCCCCATTGTTGCCAGGTAGTGCCCCCCATTGTTGCCAGGTAGTGCCCCCCTGGTTGCCAGGTTTGAATGTCCCCTGTTGCTAGGTAGTGCCCCCATTGTTGCCAGGTAGTGCCCCCATTGTTGCCAGGTAGTGCCCCCTCTGTTGCCAGGTAGTGCCCCCATTGTTAGCCAGGTAGTGCCCCATCTGTTGCCAGGTAGTGCCACCCTCTGGTGCCAGGTAGTGCCTCCCCTTTTTTGCCAGGTATATGCCCCCTCTGTTGCCAGGTAGATGTCCCCTCTGTTGCCAGGTAGATGTCCCCTCTGTTGCCAGGTAGTGCCCCCATTGTTGCCAGGAGTGCCCCCAAATTTTTGCCAGGCAGAGCCCCCCCCCATATAGCTAATAAAAATAAAATAATAAAATCCACTTACCTCACCAGGCTCCTGCAGTACCGCCTCCGGAGATCTCCTCAGCGGCGCAAGGGGAAGTGAGAGCAGCCGCGCGTCACCCCAGCAGCCGCACGTCCCCTTCCCCTGCGCCGGGTGACCTGTATGTGCGGCGCACACACCGGCGCCGGACATACAGGGGAGGAGGGAGGAGGGAGCGATCCCTCCTCCCCCCCTGCACAGCGGACTCCGGG